>WSTY01000012.1:0-87959 GCA_019633465.1 Tulasnella sp. 417
GATCCTTTGTCCCGCAACACAGGCATGGTCGTGGATAACGAATGGATCCGTGCATGTGTGAGCAATGCTGTGAACGACTGTTTCTGAGTAGAATATTGCACACTGACCTGATGACAGGATCGAGCAAAGAAAGCAGGCCGCCTTCTGGCGGAAGTGCTTCAAAAGAAGGTGCAAGGCGACAGGCCAGTAGCTCTGGTACGTAAAATCCGTTTTCTATGGAAAACCTCATGTTCACTGATCGTATCAATTTCTATCTGGAACACTAGGTTGGGGTGTCGCTTGGGGCATTGGCACTTTTCGAGGCCCTAATCACGATCGCGGAACATTCGACATCAGAAGCATGCCCACTAGTCGATGCGGCAATTTTTATTTCCCTCCCGGTCGCACCGGGCGATGATGAGTGGAAGCAGGCCCGGAGTGCCGTGTCAAGGTCCGGTTGGCGAATTTTCCACCGCGATTCCTTCTGGAAAGGCTGATGTGGTTATCCTTTTCATTCTCCGAAGACGCCTCGTGAACGCATACTGTAGCACGGATCTTGTTCTCGCTGGAGTGGGACGCTTGCACGAGGTCCTGGGGGGCGGTGGGTGGGGTGACATGGCCGGCCTCCGGCCGATCGAAAGAGAAGGGGTTGAGGATGTGGACTTGAGTGATGTCATCGATGGTGAGCTTCCATCCACCGACGTGACAGCTTATGCAGAACTTATATTAGGAGATACGCTAATTCATAGGGCATTTCGAACTGAACCCAAAGATCAAGGAAATATTGGAGGCCATCGGGGTGAACGACTGATCAATTTCTAACACTCTGTGTAGTAGCCTGTAACGGTATACAGTCTTGTTCGAAGGAACGTTGGGAGTACAAAGGCGGAACCGTCATCTGTGGTCATCCTCGCCTCGGTATACACACTGAGTCTCAACGACGATGGCGCCGCCCAGGCCTAGCCTCGACCAATTCTCTAGAAAGCCTAAGTACAATGAGATCGTAAAGAAGGGGGTCCCTCGATGACGAATTGTGGTCCGAATCGTAAGGAGGTCGGAATCAAATGAGTGTATTTTGGTGATCATCGCGCACCCTGTGGATCGCAGTCAGCTCGTAAAGAAAAAGCGCTTGTTCAGCCTTTCAGGCATGTTACGCACACTTGTCGTAGGCGTCTGTGGGCCCCTTTTAGGTTTGTTCGGCTCCGGGGGGATGTGCGTGCATGTGTGGGTGTGACCGGACTGCCCGAGCCACGAAGAATACGCTAACGAACACTGGTTAGCGTAGTTGACTCCCAGCGGGGTGGGACGCTCGCACCACACATGAACTACTCCCGCCGTTCGACACATTCCAAGACTCACTCCCTCCCCCATGCATTGACAGCACCCTCATGAGGCATCGACCTGGTTGAACATTCAATGCCTCATGAGGGAGCCTGTCAAGGCATGGGGGAGTGAGAAAGCGAGGGAACCTGTTATAAGTATCCGAAGGATGCGAAGCCTGCTAAAGCGAGTGACGGGGGATTAGTATGTGTTATACTTGGGTTGCCGCGGTCTGCATATCACTTCAAGGGAGGCGAAAGCCCTCTCGAGGAGCGACAGATGCAGTCCTTCTGTCTTAGAGGAACAAGAGCGAAATGACTTACGGGAGGGATACAGCGGCTGGCAAGGAAGGAGCGGAGGGCAGAGAAAAGGTGATGGTGAAGTCCCCTACCCACCTTCTGCCTTTTGAGCTCGAGCATCGACCTCGAAAAGAAAGGGAAATTTCTACTTGTGAAATTTCCACCAGAAATTCGAACGTTAATGAGAGTCACGCCGTCCCATTTGGGGCACAGCAATCTCGGTCCCCGGCATCTCGCGAGGAATCCGTGCAATTCGTCAAATATTTTCGATCCTCGAGTAACTTCACAGCAATATTCCTATCAGCTAGCCGATCTCAAATGAGGGTGCATAAGCTCTGGCTAGATCTCCTGAGCGCAGTGGGCCCCGCCCGCGACCACGCGCTCCGTGCAGAGTCCATTAACCGCTTCGTCGCAAGCTCTAAGTTCAATAAGCAATGTAGGCAACAAATTAGTGTGATAGCAGAGAGAATAGATGTCATATTAAGCCGTTGGCAGCTGGGTTTTGCTTCTCCAAGCGAGCCTCCAAAGTTTTGTTGATTTGTGACGTCAAAGCGGCAAAAGCTATGCTTCTCCGTGGAATGTTCTGCTGCCCCCTTCTATGTTATGTAGCTAAGGGTCTTGAGTGTTTGTGAGCATCTCATCTAGCTTGTAACGATTGAGGAGAAAGGAGAATCGAGCAAATTGGATGCGCAACGTGCACCGCATTGCCGGGATGATGATCCACCAAGGAATGCATCAGATATACCGCTTCCAGATTGCGGGTATGAGAAGGGCGCAAATCTTGACTTCACTTGAGGGGGGGACATCAATTCCCAATATGGTAGTCGTCTGGTCTGGGTAAGCGGCAGGTCCTCAGGGTTCAACACATGGGCCACCAGAGTCTAACAGGACTCCCTCCTTCTTCGTTTTCCTCTTCCAAGGCCCGAATATGCTCCGATATTTGGACGCTTTAGGCCCCGGCGGGGACGGAGGTCCTTCAAGTGGCTCAGGGTGACTTTACGTATGGCGGCGTCGGCCTCAGTCTATCAGACCAACGTTCTACGTGCGAAGTGTGGTTGTCATCGCGATGTGACTCTTGACTGACAGATCCACTTTCCCCCTCCCCTCCCTCATTACGCTTTCTTACAGCTCCCGCATTAACCCCTCCCATCCTTCGTGACAAAGGGTGGCGAGGTTTCGTTTACTTTGGCTATTAGGTCTTTGGGTGAAATCAATGTTGGGGCGCTGTGCCCCATGCACACTTGCCTGTCGGATCTTGCGACCGAAGGGATATGGTCATTCGGTAGTAGTAGGTGTGCACCAGCTGGCTCCTCTATCTGCCACCTGGTCGTATGCTGATTCGCGCCCATTGTCAGCGCTTGGAACGCCGATAGAATCGGGCGGGTATAGCTCCCTCACCTGACGGGCTCATGTTTTGAAATTACAAAGAGCAGTTTTCGGCCGAGAGGAAGGGGACTTGACCATTTTTCTATCTCTTTTTGCCCCAGAATTGGATTTGGATCGGCAAATGGGTCTGGCAGATACTCCACCGGTGGCTGTTGCATTGAGCACGAACAAGTGGTGGACGAGAATCGAACGGAAAGCTTGGACCAGCCAAATTTTGAGGCAATGGGGAACTTAGACTGTCATAAATTTTATCCTTGTTGGCCCTTGAACGAACGACCTGGCCCCTTAGGACTTGGACTGGCGTCGGTGGAAGAATCCCAAAAATGTCGTGGAGAGGTTAGCTTAGGCCGATACGTCGCGCCCGCTTGCCGCCAACACGCAGAGGTTGGTAAAGCCGAGCGCTCGTTATTGCGGACGAAAGCGCCCGATCGCTTTTGGCACTCTCTGTGAAATGCAGTTGTATAAATTCGGCAGGGTCTGCCTTGATATTACCAGCTTTGGCACTAAATCAACTTTTACAATTCGTTGTGGTCGGTCCTGGAAGTGCTCACTGTTCCAAGCATCCGGTCTTCCTGCCAAACACCCCAGAAGAGGAATTTCCTCTGCGTAGCACATGCACGTACAGGTTTCGGCGCGTACCAGACGCTCTCGCAGGTGAAAGTTCGAGGACGGAGCAAACGAGTGGGAGCACCCGGCTTTCTATCAGCTACCTCGACCTTCCAGGCTTTCGGGACGTCCACGGAAGCCTTTTACTGAACAGATCACGGCTCGGTTTACAATCTGACTTGCCTCCCTTCGACTCGGATTTGGCAAGATTTCATCTCCACACGCTTGTAGCCCTAAGTCCAGGCTTCGGATCATGTCTTTAAGGGTTTTCCACGATCTAGCGGAACCGATCCATCCCATTATTCGATCGACATAGGTTATTTGCATGATCCGGACTGGGCGGAGCATAATCGCAGCGCCGGTATCTCGATAACCAGAATTCGGCCGACCGCGGCCGGCAGTTCGGTTCGGTTTCGGAACAGCTCGCGCCGGTATTTGAACTCGGTGCCCGTTCTCGTTTCTCAGTCGGTGTCCCCCTGCTTTTTTTTTGCCAAAGTTGCTAGCGACGCGAAGCTCCGCAAAGAGTGCACGACCGAGATGTGTTTTGATTCTCTCGGTCGGTTAGTCCTAACTATTATCGCTTGATGTCTTCGGGGGCAACCATTAGGCGAACTCCGAGGGACGGACGCCTTGCCACGGAGATGAAAGTACGTTCTTTTGCTACACGATCGGTTCTGAACGCCACCTGATGCAATCAAGTCCCGCCTCAGAATCGAGAGGAGATATTGAAAGATGATCAGAAGTCACAGAAGATCCGGGTAGCGCCGCCCCAGCAACTTCTGTACCATCTCGGTCCAGAAGTTTTGTGGTTCGATATGCGACAGTGCGATATCGGCAAATTCCCAAAAACGCCAAGGATTCGGACTTGATCGGGCAGGTTTGTCTCCGAATCTCCACCGGCCCTCACTGAGGGCTCTATTCCTGTATGCTCCGGAGACAAACCAAGCCAACATTGTGGAAATGACCATGGTTTCGTGCGTTCTGTCACACATTGCCAGGCATCCGCGAGGCGCCAGAGTTCTCCCAGATCGGTGGAGTTTACGCATTTCAAAATGGGCGATACCTGGCAATGCCGATGGTCATTTTCACGAACGACCGAGACAATGGAACTTTGCCTCAAAAGGTGATCCCTGTCTGTAATCCGTTTTTTTCTCCGTTGCCCACTTCCGCCAATTCTGCCATTTAGCCGTACTCGATGCAGTTGGCCTGAGGCGCGGAGACGCCAGTGAGCTATTTTTTCCCCTTGGGGTTTGCATCGTTAACTGAGCCGACCGAACGGCAGGGCACAGGACTGAATACTTTCCTTGCGATCCGCACCCCGACCTAGGCCCTCGCCTTTTCGCCCTAAACGGCCCCATTTTCTCAAGAACCGGACGACGACCTTCTACCCACGCCTCGGCGTTCTACTCCGTGCGCGTGGATCTGTGACTCGTCAAAAAGCCAAGTTCACTCCCGGAACGGTGGACGGTAGTGCCTTCTGGCCGGCGCCCCCAAACACGTTGGATCTTGTCAGAGATCGCAATCCCTTTGACCGAGTCTGTGGGTCGCTCAAACTAACTCCCAACCAAGGCCGATTGGTAGCTGGACGATAGTTTTCGTCTTCCGTCATCGTTCGGGGATCGCGCGCACGCATAGGACTACTTCCTTTCTTTTTAGAATCCACGTTGGCCCCGGGTGTCTTAAACCCTAGTCAAACTTTTCCCTCATCACCGAAATGATTTAGGGCCTGCACTCGCGGCGACCATCGAGCTGCTCAGGAATTTGATTGGGGTTGTGGTTTTGACTTGGGTTTGAGAAGGCTCACGATGTTCTAGGGCAGTTGCCCCCTGCACGCAACCGTCACAAATGCCACAGCGCTCAACCTCGCGGGGCTGCCTGGCTTGATGGATACACTTGCGTGAGGGCTTTTAGCTCCAGCGGCAGCTTGGAGGCTGCGTGATCGAACGTTCTGAATCATTCCGCCCAGTTCAGAGCTAAACAAGGTGATAATTTACCTTGCACCATGAAGTGCCGACTAATATTACCAACTTCCTTTGCGTAGCGCTTTTTTGATTTTGTTGCCGGCACGAGGGGAAGTCAGGGTCCATCCGTGAGGCGTTCCCTACTTCATTTCCCAGATCTTACCATCCATCCAGCAACCCCTCGATCCGTCAAACTGCGGCCTGTCAGCCCTTCCACAACACATCCAACAACACCTCCAGCGTATGTTTCTTGTGGGATGACTGCGAAACGGTGCACTGCATTCGTGATGACATAGCGCGACAGTCCCCCAAAACGCGTGACCACTGTTTCCATTGTGGAAGCTTTCCAAATTGCAATGTCGACTGCTGATCTCTCCGTACCGGCCACCTCTGCGGACGTACTTAATCCTCCACCAGAATCACAAGCTCACATCTTTCAACCTCCCTTCAAGAGTACAGCTGCGACCAATGGGTGACCTGCCTTGCCCCATGCTTCCCAACGTCCTTCAAGAAAAGTGAGCGCTCCACTTCAACCTCTGGTGTCCGCTGACTAAGAGGCCCGATCACTCTACCAGATGCCGTCAGCGCCCTCCAACGTCGGGCCAGGAGCAACTTCCGTGCGTGCATGACTTCCTTCCCCTAAACCCACGGCGCTCATGCCATCCCATGACGAACCCAGTGGAACTTGGCTACAGATACGCTACCTTAACGAATACAGCTATTTCCACGACCCCGCAAGGAGAGTTTCTACATTATTCGACCCTCGACATTCGGACAACGCGGCGATCATGCAAAACGCTGCAGACAGGATCCTACATGCTCTTGCTCAAAGGAACATCTCGGACGACGTCACCATTGTCCTCGGACTCACGAAGGGGGTTCTACCAACGCGAAAAGTCACCTACTACCTCGTGAACAACGAAAGCCAAGCCATCTTCTGGCTTGAAGACCTAACAAGAGTGATCCCTCGCATATCTCCGGGACACAATGAGAACTGCATTCGTAAGTTCACACCCAGTCTACTAAAGGGTATTGGTCGTACGCTCATCCCATCGTTTCGGCGTACATCCGTGGAGGGTCATTCTTCTTATATCAGTACTGGCACCATATACAGCACTTCCCACCCGCGGATATCGACGTCTTGGCTGAAAACGATTTGCTGGGAAAGCTACTGGCAGCGCAGATCCCTGGTAAGGGCAGCCCTGGCGCACCCCTGCAGGCCACTCCGTAACGATCTACATTCTAGGCGCCCTCAGCCCCTGGACCCCCGACGAATGCCGCCACTTTATTGCCGCCATAAAATACAACCAAAGTAAGTATATGATATTCGAATCATGCGTCTCGCGCTGACACGATTCTGATAACCGCTCCGCAGCCGCCAGATCTGAGAGGGATAGAATGGCAGGGATAGGTACATCAAACGTCGGCGCATTTACTTTCCACTGATGCTTTTGTGCATTTCTAGGTCTCCTGCTAAGCTTGATACGTGAGGGACTCATTCAATACCACCTACTGGCTCCTAAAGCTTTGCGTGCCTAGATCATCATCAACATAGCGACACACATGGCCATCACAACGACGGAAATGGTAGGTTCAGAAACAACGTCCCGGTAAGACAGGTTCCGAGAAGGGGTGTTAATCAAAACGAGTGGGCCCTCTTGGCTCAGGTTCTACTCGTACGTCCCATTAGAATCGATTGTTGATGATTTCCAAATCTGACGCAGGCTTCAGGACCTCGACCAACCTCTTGGACTCGGCATGGCTTATTCCGTCATGCTTACGGGAGTAAATAAATATCAAGGGGTCGGGGGCCAGGCTAATGAACTGTTCTTCCTGGCGTCCCTGACCGCTGTAACTGCGAGCCTCCTCCTCTGCTTCCTTTCTCCCGGTCTTTGTTTGTTCCTTGTGAGTTGGCCGTCCCAACGCTTCTCTGATTACCCCTGACGAATCCGGAATCCCCGATTAAAAGGCAGCAAGCATCTTCGAAGATCCGGTTAACGTACGCGTACGTTACTGGATCGTGTCATGCTTCATGGCATTCAATATTTTTGTCTACGGATGCCTTCTGAACACCTTCGGAGGATACCTCGGGGAACTAGCGCACCAGCCCTCGATGGCCAGCCTGGTTTTGGTCACGTTCGTCCTTGCTCTCCCTCCGGCGTTTCACGCACTGCGCTTGGGTTACGACTTAGACTAGTAGGCGCGAAACGTCTAAAGTTCTCTTTCGAGAGGAATTATGACTCGCGGCTTCGATTCTTTCCGCTCTTGTCCCGTAGATACCTGCTGTTTCGCTCCTCCACTAGTCGCCTTTTCGCTTTTTCTCTGCCTCCGAATGCATTCATTTGAAGAGGCCGATAATGAGCTGGTGATTCCCGATTTCCAATCGCAATTCGGTCTCACCCGGGGACTAAGGCCGGTCACCTCCACGCCTCATGCCCGAGGTTGGCTCAATTCGAGCTAAGCTTTGAGCGTCAAGGTTCGAGCATCTCGGCGTTTCAGCGAGGGGGCTGAGATTGTTACCATGGTTGCAGAACGCTTCCTAGAAGTGTAATTCCGATAAGACATGGTTTCGTGAGCGATGTGATTTGCAGTGGGTTTCCATCCACCAAACAACGGATTAGGGCGAGATATACCAACTCACAGGGCATTATTGAGCCATTTGCGCTTACCGTCAGTTTCAAAAATTAGGCATAGAATGTCGATAGAATTCCATTCAGATTACACTAACCTCGTTTTGGCCCGAAGAAGAGTGTCAGGTGACCCCTGACGGCCCGAGGACGGAGAGGCAACCATGCAGAAGAACTCCAACCTTTCCCTATCCCGCCTCCCCCTTACCCTCCACAAAATAAATTAGTCGCCAATTACTGAGGCTTGTCGGCAGATATGATGCCGAATAAAAGCGCTGGGCGCGGTTTACGTACCGAGCACCGAGGGCTTCTCGGAGACCGTGCCGCGAGCGAAGCGACTCTGCCGTCAACATGCGATTCTCGACCCGTCCTGCTTAACCCCCACTGGGGGGCTTCTAGCGTCGTGACCTGCCCAAGAACGCCGTTCTAAGTCTTCGTCGGACCCCATGTCCACCTCATGTATTGCTGGCATTTAACCATTGAAAGCGTCCCGCCTTTCGTTTCAGCCAAGAAGACCGAGTGAGGCGCCGCAGTTCTAAATGGCCGTCTTAGGCCCATACCCGCCACCCCCCGTAGATCCAGACCACCAGAGCTTGTGCTCGGCCGCGGGTTGACGCGGGACAGTTGGTGAGAAGGAGATCGGGTCACCCAGGGATAATCTTCCATTATGACCCGTGCGTTCTCCTTTTCGCCGGCGAGCGTGTTCTCCAACTCTGTCGTGACAGAATCCAAATCGTCTTTGCCCCAGAGGCACAAGTCGCTGTATCTTCTCCCTAGAACTAGAGGAGAAAAGTTCACACTGATTAAACAAACAAGGGAATCACAAAATTATGATCATACTCCGGTCGCAGCCGTTCCCGAGAAATTTGTTCTGCCAATTACTACTTGGATGGACGTACTTAACCCACAGATCCCGCGAAAGGAGGCTAAAGAGAACCCCTCATTACAACGTAGTATCCATTGCTAATAAAAAAGCAATATATCGTGAACATTAGCATGGCGTCGCTCTCAAGATTGGCGACATTGTTCAGCGGGGCAAAGCGACCACGAATAGACACGATGTTCTCTTCTCTCTCTCCGCGGTGCGACGATCACTGAAAGTTGTGACCTCAGGATTAGTGGGTCAGGAAAGCGGGCCCGCGGGTCAGGGAAGGCATTTCGGAGGGCAACAATGCGGCTCCCGTGCGAAGGAAGGCGTTCCGTTCGGATTACGTTCCCGACCAACTTCCAATCCACCCCACCAATTGGCTTGAGGTTCCCGGCCAAACTCCGTTGTCTGATTAGCCTCATTTCAATGAAAGCCAAAGCGGACATCGTACGATTAGACTACGAAAGGTGATTCTACCTCTTGGGAACCGGAATTGCATCGTCCGAGTTGGCGACCGTTGGGCCGCCCTCTGGACGGAACCGATTGGGGTAGCAAATATCTTTGATTTTTATGCTATTGGAAGTGGGCTCCCGCTGACAGTCGACCTTTTCCTTTTACTTGTGGATTCCTCCCCCACTGATCGGAATAACGGTGTTCGGGCCATGTTCTCAGAGGTCGACCTAACGGTCTCCCATCAATAACGGATCAGATTCTATATGCTATCGCATCAGATGCTTTAAACTCGGTCTCAGAGCGCTTTCTCTGTCCAATGGTGGAGCTTCCACCCACAGTTCACGCTATAGCTATCGCCCGTCAAAGACCGGTGTTGCCAGCCTAGGGGACCACAAATGTCCAAGAAAGATTAGCTGCGGTTGGATTCCGAAGCTCTAAATGGAGCGTGAATAGCATTTGAACTGATTGGTCTTGATTCTCTCTAGAAGCGATACCTGTTTGTACTGTCGACCACGTTGCTCTGGTGCGAAATAGGGTAGGGGGGACTTCAGTGAGTCATTCATGCCCACCGAACAATGCACAGGTGTAAGCAGGAGGCTCAGGGGCCCAAGAACGGGGCAGGTATCCAAGAGGAACGTGGACCATGGGTATTCGATCACGATCAGTATGTCTCTTTGAAAGGTTAGTCTTGTTATTTCGTTGGTTGAATTTGCATTTGGGGTTACCAATCGGGATGCATAGCCGCAGAATGACTTTTTGAACTCATGATCCTGCGCATTCCGAACACCGTTCTTTCCCCTTTCTGGTGGAGGCGAACCGAGAATGGCCAAGGCCCCCGTGTTCGATAAGGCCCCGTAATAATCGAAGCAAAAAGCAAATCCTGTAGGATTCTGGAAACGTCTTCCGGGGGATTCTCTCCAGGTGGAATGATCTTAAAGCTTGGCGGGTCAATCTGCTTGGTCCCCGATCAAGCCTGAAAGTATTCATCCCCACTCGTATTTTCTTTTCGGCTATTGGTTTCAAAATATCAATTCCAAGGGACTACTTCTAAGAGTCTTTTTCATATCTACCTTGCGATGAAGGCAGGCGGTCTACCTTTCACTCAATGGGTGACCGCAACGCCTCACCTGATTTATCCTGGGCAACCCATGCCCCACCCCCGGCTAGAAATGCCTCGCTCGTCTAAAGCCGACGAGTCCTGATACCCTTTTCTTGGGTCGGGTTGCTACGGCTACTTTTTTAAACACGCTTCTGGGGTTCGGTCCGCGGCCGTGAAACCAAGTCTGGCGAGGCCTCCCTACATTTTCTAAGAAACAAGCAATGCGCCTAGCACAACTTTTCAGCTGGAGCGACACACAAGCCTCCTGCCCAACCGCCAGCAGCACGTCTAGGTTGGGCATGGCACATCCCTCGTTGAGCAACTTGACTCTTGCTGGCACCCTTCTCTGACGACGCACTATTCCCGCGCCCTGCCTCCGAGATTTTTCTCTCCAAACCGATTTACTTGGTGGTTCCTCTAGTCGAGGCGACAGCTTGGCCTGTGGCTATATCTGCTGGGTCTGCGCCGGAAAAGGTCCTCAGACAGGGAAAGAGCAGCGGACAACGGCCCGCTTTAAAGACGGAACACAAATTGAGGGTTTATACAATCATACCAGAGCCTGGAGTGGCCACCGTCTTGTGCGCGAAAGGAGAAGGGCGGACAGAAGACCTTCTCGAAATCTCAGCTTAGACTATGCATCCGAGATTAAACGAGGTCTTCGGTACGATCTGGGGCACCTTGCATCTCGGGTAGCAGCCTATAGAATTCTATCCGAATGGTCATAGTCGACAATCGGGAAGACCACCCTACCTCCGGGGACGATCGGTGGGCCCACTCTCTGTTCATGCGGCCCATTGACCCCACATATCCTACTCAGTTTGCCGCAATAATCTTGTCTTCGACTTTCAAATAAACTAGAGCCCCCTTCTGGGGTCGTCTCCCTCGGTTTCGGTTGATTCCTCGCAACCCATTTAATTGAGACCCCGTGGGAAGTTCGTTTCGCCGCTGCGGTAATGGCTTGGCTCTGCAAGCTCGACGCGGTTCCATCTACCATGCTGCTGTGTTTTGATACCACGTTACTCAAGGATTAGCTGTGCTCGGTGTTGGGAACTCATGTGAGGCGAAATTATGGGACCGTCCCTTCCCTTGCAATCCCGCCGCCCCAATGGGTTGTCCACTCGCCGCATTCAGAGCTCCATGACGGCCCCGAATGCATATCTCGAGGCCACGTTTATTGCGAAACCCTCGGTTACGATATGCCTGCAGGACAGAAAGCTCGGACTAGGCGGCGTCCGCGCCTCAATTCCGGTATGAAGGTCGCGAGCGTTTCACGCTACTCATTGCCCGATGCGACCTCTCGCGCCCAAGGTTGGGGATGTAGGAGTACCCGGGACATTTTTTTTTTTGCTGTCTCCACGCGTAGTACTTCAACATCAGGGCACTTGTGCACCCTGTACGGCTTACTGCTTAGTGCATCGTAATACTTCCCACGTGCACCCTTTTCGCCCCGAACGTTCTAAACAGAATGGTAGTACAAGATATAACGCGCGAATTTTGAAGCGGACGGGTCCCGCAGCCCCCTCCCCCCCTGTCTCCTATCGCTGAACGTTTCAATATGGCGCTTGTTTTACGGCCACTTTTCCCTGAAGATCTTCAAGGACTTCGCCCAGAGTAAGCAAAAGCTAGCATGCTTGTGCGGCCGTTGGACACATTCCTGACTTTTCGTGTGGATGCGACCCTTCCTACGCCAGGCACGGTCAGGAGGCGGCAGCGCCCGACGACCAACAGGCCCCGTGCGTCATTCCTGACCCAATTCATCACATGACCGTCCGGTGCTCACCTTGCTTCCGCGATGCACAGTGCTCCTTGGGAGTCGATAGCTCATCCCGGCGGCGCCACGTATTACTACAATCCCCAGGACCGCGTTTTCACATGGACCAAACCCCAAGATCCGGCCAACGCTGCGACTCTGGAGAACGCCACACAGCACCTACGCCAGCAGCTCACCCCAGAACTTTTCCCGAACGAGGTCATTATTGTCTTTGGGTTCAACAATGAAATGAGAGAAAGAAATATCGTTGGTTACTACTTGATCTGCAATGGGTTTCCAAGAGTTGAGTGGGTCGCTGTCTCACCCCAAACCTTTGGCTTTCCCCCAAGCTTTGACTACGACCGCTTTGGTATGTGCTTTGACCTTTCATGAATGGGTAATGCCCTGAGAAGCTCGTCACAAACCTCTCTGAGCAGAATCACTGCTTTTGCCTCAGTACTGGACCCATGTTCAGTTCTATCCATTCGGGATCGCTGTAAAGGTCGCCACTGAGGAGGACTTGATTGGGAAGTTAATTGCCGGCCAGCTTCCAGGTAAGGGTTTGACCAAACCGTAGCCCCTTCAGGTCGGGAATCAAATCTCACTGACGGTTTGTAAACCTAGTTAACCATGGGATGACCCCATTCTCCCCGGAAGAATGTCGCAACCACCATTCGATCATCCTCCTAAATCGTAAGCGCTCAAATCGCCTTCATTGGGTTTTGTGAACTGACGGTTATTGTGTAGGAACCCAATCCGACGATCGACGCATGGTCTACATAGGTGATATTCTTATTATCTTAAGCCAACCCATGCTGACTTACAGGTCCTTCTGAAGGTCGCCTGTTGGCGCTTATCTGTGAGCACGGTTGCTTCCATCGTGATCGTTTCTCAGAATTCGATTCGCTATAGATGCACATTTAAACCGTAGAAGATATGGAGGAGAGCCACGACGCCACCTGGCCGGAGATCCTGTCGGCTACGTTTGGAGGAGGCTGCGCGTGCAAGATGAACTTTGGCGACGTTGGCTCGCCGTACGTCAGATGACATTGACATATCACCGTGTCTGTGACTAAGCTGGGTTCCAGGGCCTGGATACATCAATTCTCATGTCTTGCGCCTATTGTCTGCTACTTGCTGCAGCAAACAATCACCTCGGCTCTACTTGGCCATTCATTGGGATTCTCTTCTTGGGCGGAATTGCTGCGACCCTCCTATTCCGCTCTATCTCACCTCTTTTATACTCTTATTTGGTAAGCCTTATCTGCTCTAATCAAGCCAGGGACTAAATTACGACTGTGAACAGGAATCCATTGCCGCTGGTGGCCGGCCGAATGCCCCACTTACGGTCAAGATTCTGACTTGTCTCTTGGTTTCCAATGCGTTGAGCTACGGTATATTATTGAATGGCACTATCCAGGATCTTAGCTCCCTCGAGCACCCATCCTCGGTGCCCAGGCTCATCGTGACTCTCTTGGTTCTCGCTACTCCTTGTCTATACGCCCACAGATTGAACGACGCTCTTGCACACGAACACTTTGAATAATTCCTTTTTCCTCTTTGCGACCAACCCTCCAAAAAACCTTCTGAAAAACGAAGGACTCCTATACCCTTTTTGATATGACAAGATACCTTCCTCTTTGTTCGACCTATCTCTAAACAAAACCCGCTCCACGATCTCCCATGTCGTTTTCTCATGTCTAGCCTGCGTTTTCGTTCTCAAGTTTGTTCTCGACTCCCTCTTCTTCGCTTTGTACATATTTGGTGGGCTCTTCCCCCCTTTTACTCACGCTTGTCTTGCCCTCTCTCTTTGGTACTGTACGTTGAAAATAGGCCCACTCTATTACCTAGGAAAATGTATGAGAGCCCAATTGTTGGTCTCCAACCACGCTTTGCCTCCAACGACAGATGCTTTCCCCTTTAGATCTCGCGTCGTTCACACACAATCGACAAAATTCAGAAGAAGAAGGATTAGAGAGCCTCAGGACATGATCTCCCCAGCAAACGCAGGCATGAATGGGCGCAGCACGGCTCGGTTCGCAAAGGATTTCAGCCGCCTACCAAACTTCGCGATCCTCCGGTCGGATCGGCTTTGGCTGAAGAGACTACTGACTGGAAGGGGCATGAGGGATGAATTCGCGTGGAGCGGACAGACGTGTTCGACGGAGTTTATCTCAAAGCTAGTAATGAGATCCTAATCGGTTCTGCTTCAAAGGGATGCAAGGGGAAATCGAAATCATTATTCTTATTGCATCTGATGCCCGATCTTGTGGCCGCGTGATGAGGACTTTATGCGCCAATAGCTACTCCGCAATTTGTCAGCTATAGCTCTGAACAATCCATCCTCCACGGAAGTCGCTGCTTGAGCACCTCACGTGGTATGTTGTTCCAGGAATTCCCTGCTCCAACCGTTAAATATTGATAGCGCAAATTGCTGGGTTGAGTGCTAGGAATCGATCATTGCTCGCTGTGCAACGCAAGTTTTCTGGTGCGGAGCTTTATCTGCACAGGATCAATTGGTGCGGAGGGGCGGTGTGTGGTCGGGACCAAAACACCATGGAATGGAAAAGAGGTCATCCATTCTTCCATGCGTGCCTCCCACCTAACTCCATCGCGCGCCAGTCCGATCGGTATGCCACCCCGTACCAGAGACGTCCTATAGCGTCTGCCTGCTCTCCCCGTGGCACAGGCGAGGAATGAATATGAACCGCAAACCGTGGGGACGCCTCCTCACTATTCGCCAGCCCACATTTAAATTGACCACCGACCCGCAAGAGTATGTGACCCCTTCAGGCATTCGCTACTAGTATAACCCGCTGTCATCTATCCAAGACGGTTTATCCCGTTGCAAGAATGGCCGTCTCTCTTACCTTCGTACCTCGACTCCCGTTTGGCGCATTGGTAGAACTACGAGGACTCCCTGGGTTTGTTAGGCTCCAGCACAGCATCCACACCTACTGATACATGTATTCCGGTCAGACTGCCAAAGAACGTCGCCCGGGTTCCAGTCTCCTTCGGTGCTGGTCCTGCTGTTGGATCTAGTCGGTGCGTCTGATGTCTCTAATAAGAAGATCGCGCGTTATACCAATGCCAACGACCCACCAGCGGTTCGCCTCCTCCTCTACCGCCGGGTTGGGAGAAACACACTCACCCAGAAGGGGTCAACTACTTTTCTCAACCCAGCACCGGAATACTCACCCCTGTCGACCCTCGAATGCGAAGAAATCGTGATCGACTTGAACTGGCATTCAGGGACATCAGGCCACGACTTCCTCACGATGCGCGAGGAGATGACTTCCACATCGTGTTGGGTTTCAGCCAGGAGGGATTCGAACGTGGAGTCGTCCAATACTACCTGGTCGACTACAACTTCCGAATCATCTATTGGGTCCATCCTGTAGATGTTCGCGGTATTGGTCTTCAACCGTATCCAACCATCGCTTGTCTCAGTACGTTTCGGTCCCCTTGAGATGCGACCGGAGCTAACCCTGCCGATAAATTTTCAAGGGTCGATGTTGCTTCCTCACTTCTGGACACACGTCGACCATTTCCCGGCCACTACACGTTTGGACATTGAAGTCGCTACGAGGAATTTGACGCACACACTTGACTTCGGGAGGCGACCAGGTACGACCGGCCTTGTTACTCTGGTTATACACTGCACTGAGTGCCTGAAAGCCTTTACTAGTTTAACTCCTTGGGCTCGGGATGAATGCACCCTCTATCGCGAAGCTCTAGCTGGGACGCTGAGTGAGAGTCCTCGTGTCACTAACAGCAACGTTTTAACTCTCCCCTTATTTATTTTTTTCGCCCAGCTGGCCCTTCGCATTACAGAATGGCAACCCTCGGTATGTAGTCACCTTTCCTCAGTTTCTTAGGTTTCCGCTAATCACAGAAACTAAGGCCGGCTTAACAGTATCCTCAGTGAGTACGACGACAATAGTGCCCATTCCAGTCCACTGATCGAATCTTTAGGTAAACATCGGCACAGTCTTAGGTGGGACATTAACAATAACCCTATACCGTTCTTACCAAGAAGAGGTGCCAATGATCCCGCTGTGCCTGTTCCGCAGCGAGCACCTGAAGTGGAACGTGCCCAACACCCCCTGGTATGTCCACGCAATTTTCCCTCATTCAGTGGACTAAGCGAGGTTATTTTCGTCACAGATGGCCTCACGTTTAGCTTCCTTTTTGATCTTCTCCAGTTGCATGGTCGTCGCAGGCATGCCCCTTGTTTGGGATGAGTTTACCGACCGTGTGGCTTTTTTCCTGACGATCGGGACGTCTTTGCTGCTATGCCTCCTGACTTCCGTCTTGAACACATTGCAGAATTTCGTCAGTATCTTCATTTTCGATTGTGTTTTCAAACACGTTGATCCCTGACAGCATGCCTCACAGGACCCCCCGCTCGCAGGTGTTCTGGTTGGCCGACGATGGCTCGCACGTGGTCTCCCCTTCCTTGCTTCTTTCCATCTCGGGCTCTACGCGCTGTTAGTTGATGATGCGGCCCATCTCCTCATGGATCCCAACATTGACCGAGTCCGTGATGGTGTGGGCCGAGTTGCCCTCACGGTGGTTCTCCCGCCTTTGCTGACAACGTTCACTCTCGCCTGGGTCGATAGAAACCCACGCTTACCTCCTCTTTAACTTATATCATCTCGTTGAGCTTCGCTCCGGCAGTATGATTTACTTGAGAATCGTATGATAGTGCCCCTAGTCGTAATTCGTATGCAAAATCTTTCTAATTCAATGACTCCTTACGAATTCTTTCCCTGGCGGATGATCAGCGCACCGACCGACTTCATGGGCTGGGTTTGAGTGGAAGGCTTGAGTGGAAGGCTAAGGAGCCTTGAGCACCTCCCCAGCCTCATGCGCGGGGGTTGGCACATCATGTCTCGATCTCAGCTGGCAATCAAAGCTTGAAGGCGTGTAGGTGCGAAGCGAAGGCAAATCTTTGAGCTCAATTTAGGAGCGGTGAGGGGGGAATGCCTCGTGTCGAGGAATATTCTGTACATGTCTGGTAGCTCATATTCCACACCACTCGAAGGTTGATAGAATAAACAAAATGCAAATTGTTATTCAAGTTTAAATTCACACAAGGAATGTCTGGGGCTCGCTCACAGAGGAGCCAAATGGAGAAACAGAAGCAGGCATACAACATAGACAACATCATAGAGCATAGATGCAACAGACCGATCCCCAGCCCAGTTTGGGAGCTCCGTTCACCTCGACTCTCGGTACAGGAGCACCAAACCGAGCTGTAAGGATATAAAGGCGTACATTGTTAGAGCTCGTGGGAGCGCAAACTTGATCGACAGTGGTCGGAGACCGTGCTTGGCGTCTTCTACCTGGCTGATCCAAGCACTCTGGAGAGAGTGAAAACATGCTTTAGATACTATATCCTCATCTGATCGTTCTCTAGTTAGTTTACTCACGATTCCAGGAGCCGTCGAAAGTTTGTCTTCAGCATTTGCCTGCAACAAGTGTAGAGAAACCAGAACTGCTGCAGCCGCTAGCCAGGCAGAAAGGAACACCACCGTGCTAGTCTTGCCCGATGCCACGAGAATTATACACGCCCTACGATTCCAGTGAGAGTTATTAGTTCTGTTGACGGTAGAAGTTGACGACGTGAAATGCCATACATCCAAATTGCCAAGGGCTAGAAGAAAATCTCTGGTTAGAACCTCATTTATCCTTGGTATTAATAACTTTGACTCACGAAATAGGTCATCTGCATCCATTCTCTTCTGATATCGTCTAAAAACGACTTCCAATGACGTTGATACACAACACGGCCGTTCCACAGCTCCGTCATTCTCTTGAACAAGTGCCGGGATTGTCCTAGTGTGAAGGTTTCTCCGAGAGCGAGAAGAAGGCTTGAAACCATTTGGTTGTTCAGGTAGTCGTCAAGCCCCTGGAAGCGGTCCAAGCGAGCATTATCGGTACCGTATCCGTGGATTTGTCGGACGCGAGCTGCAGGTCGATTTTGCCTCGTAAGAATATGATTTAGCGGGTCTAGAAAAAAGGTGTCCTACAGATTGCGGCCCAGAGCCGAGCTGATTATCGATGTCAGTTTTTGATCGACAGGACTTCGCTCAAAGTTAGGACCTACCGATGCAACTCATTCTCTCTGCCAGAAACTCTTCGGAAGAGCTCGCTGCTAGGCTAAAATCAGTCTCTGTCGGAATGCTCCATGGATTTAACGCCACGTACATTGGAAACCTTCGAGGACGCTCAAGAATTGACGGCACTCTTCGGCGCTCCATGGGAATGTGGAACCAGGGGCTGTCATGTCATCTATAAAATACGTTCCCCGCAATTGTTTAGAAAGTATTTGGTGGCTCTGGTGGATCCTTATTACGCACCGATACAGCCGTGTCGCAAAGCTGCCATCAGGGCCTCTTCGGCTTGAACATCCAATTCTCTATGGGCGGGACAGTAGTCCACGTGAACCCAATATTCTGAAGTCAGGGCGCTCCCTGTAAAATATAATTCCGTCAGAATCTCCAGACGCTGGTTTTAAGCTTTCCCATCACGCACGCAGATCGACATCGGACTCAAAGGGCCCGAGGCCCAAATTGCGCGCATCCGCCTCCTCGAGCCAGTATACGACTCTTTTGTCATGATCTACGAGGTAATATCCCACTTCCCATGACCCAGTCTGTTGCAAGCTGAGCCAAAGTTCAGAGGAGGGGGGCAATCTTGTCGTTTCTCCAAGTTGCCGGATAATTTGCTGATAAACGGTATCGATTGCCTGGCCCCATGTGGAAAGCGCTGGGTCTGATGCCGCAATAATTTTTCTTGACTGATCAAAGTAATAGAGATCCCCTTCAGGATGAACGAATTCTTTGAAGCCCGAAGTACGGCTTTGTGATGGCCTGCAGAGATGGGTTTGGTTTCAGAAACCACTGGCTTTTGCCCCCAAGAACATTTTTACTGACTTGATATCTGAGGAGTCGTTTTTAAGGAATAATTTAGCTGGAATTGAGAACGAGCGTGGTTGGGGGCTAGTCGGTTGCAATTGTCTGTGAACGGGTATTTCGGAGCCTCTGGTTGAGAATTGCTCACCTGAGCAGCCTGCGATCATAGCGCGCATTGTGAGAAGGGAGCGTAGGAACCAGCCTTTGCTGTCCACCTGAGGGAGACATGAATCACAGCGCAAAAGTCAGGGTGACGTCAGAAAAACAAACAACATGCATCAGAAGCACCGGCCTACCCAGTGGAGCAGTCGCCATTTGCATGATCTGAGATGTATAAAAATGGGATAGAGAAGACAAGGAGAGAGATCGGGCCGGACCAGCCGGTGAAAAAGGGAGCTGGGGGAACTTGCTAGCGGGGTGGGGAAGACCTCGACGCGGTCGGGACGGTGTTAAAGCTTGAGCCGGACCTGCCGATGAAAAGGGGAACCTAGGGAGTCTTTTGCTTGCGTGAGACTGACTACCAGTAGACGATGAGATTCAAACCAAGTTATATCGTCAAGCTTGTGCCGAAGATCCGGATGTGACACCAATATATCCCCGGATATGGCAATGTAGTAAATTTGGTAAATCCATTTGGTCGGAAATGAGACTAGGGCACTCCCGTCATCCGAAGACTCGACTAACTCCCGATGGAAAAAGGTATTTCACACCGGTATTCATCGAATACGAAGTATCTTAAGACTGCAGGTAAATAACCCGCCTGCGCGAGTATCGCCTCATCCCACCCCTCTAGCGCACGATTAGAAAATTCTTTCAGCCGCAGAGATCGGGGATGGTGATCGTACGGGGAAGCCTCATGCACGCCGCACTAAGCCTCGCCGGCCAAGTACTCGGCGCCACAGCCTTTGCGCTGGAGGCTCCAAATGCCTTGGGTTTTTTTTCTATTTAGAACCCATGGACCCTTATAAGGGCCGTCAATGATCAGCCTCATGCTTTCCGCGAGCTCGAGTACACACGTGCCTCCACCACGGCAAGTGTACGGCGACCTCCGCATGTACATGCATGAGCGGCGCTGTGTAAGCCACTCGAAACACAGGGGTAGGACGGACGAAGGTTTTGAAGTCGAGCTTAGAGGGTGCAAGGCTCCCTCCAAGCTAAACGTTGAAACTTATGTAGCCTCTCTCACAGGGACGCCAGTTGTCAGAGCGATAGTCCCCAACCCAACAACAACGGTAAAATAGTCGTTGTGATAGTCTAGGCTTTGGTGCCATGAAACACTCCAAAGCGGTGTCGAGTGTCCGACTGTAATTAGAGTTGACAATGAAGAGCTAAATCCGAAGTTATCGTTGAGACAGGTCGGAAAGACAATACAACGTTCGGTTAATAGATAGCGTAGGTGAATACACTATGAATATGGCGTGCGCCGCTAATTCGAATGGCTGCATAGTCGATGGTTAGATTAGTTGAGGAAACCCCTGCATCGAGGTGACCCGCAGAGGCAAGGGATCTAGCAACCGATACACGAGTAGTTAGCATGTAGCCCTTGTTCGGGGGCGCGGCAAGTCGCACCTTCTCTTGTTCAAGCGGGAAATGATAGTCTGTAATACCGTTTCAAGGCATTAGTTTCGGGGCAAACCAGATGACCGACTATCCACGCACCATACGTGATTTCCTCTCCAGGCTCTATACTGGTTTTGGCGTAGATGACAATCTTCTTTTGGGAATTAACAACAATAATTTTGGCTGTACAATTGGGCGTGCAGGAGTGGTTGATAAGTCGGCTGTGAAAGAACAAGTCAAATTCTATATTTCCACTGAAAAATGATGGCCTCGCGGCTGACATACCCAAGATTCCCCCGCTTCGTTGCATCCACCACAGAGTCCTCGTCCACTCTAAACAAGTAACTGCTGCCAATCCCAATCTTTTCATACCATTTTTCTCGCTTGTCGGCGACCTGAGCTCGGATGACCTCCCCCACATATTCGATAACCATCTCTCCCTGCGGAATAGCCTCCATTGCATATAAACCCCAGTCATGAATTGGGCTCCTCGCGAAAATAAGCTGCTTCTTTCGCGCCCGGAGCTGGTTAAACTGCAGCTGAGTTGACTGCGTATCGCCCATAGCCTTGTTCGCTTGCTCCATGCCTTGGACAAGTCGCCTAGTGTTGATCCGATTTGACCGGGACGATGCACTAGCGGCTGTCGCAGCGGGGACCAAGCCAGCGGCTTCGGCGGTGGCTTGAACTGCGTTGGGCTCGTCGAGCACCATTGCTCGATTTCTCTGTGGCAAGTAAGTTGACTTGAGCGCTTCGGGTATTTTGTAATAGCCTTCACTCCGCGAGGCCCCCGTACGATGAACGCGCAGCTGTGACTTGTTCGCCTCGATTGGCGGAGGCGGAACCTCCCGCCGAACGTAAGGGATGCTGTGGTCGCCCCTCCGGGCCGCAAGGCCAATCTTGAGGAAGAATAGTTCTTCATCGTCGATGGCTAGCTCGAGTGCAAGAGGGTCTAGTAACTCATTTCCAACATTCTTTTCGAACGATTGGTGTCCGGTAGTCGGCTGTGCGATCAAGTCTGGAATCTCTAGCGGAGGGGGGCTGGCGGGAGTGGCTTCTTCCAAAGTTGGGATACGTGGTCTTTGAGGTTTCTGGAAGGTCATAGGTCGAGGTGCTGGAGGCGTTGAAACTGCTGCAGACGGCGTGTCCCGATCTAACCGAGATTCTTTTGGTCCTGACTCGTCAGTCGCCGTTACTGCGCCATCATCATTGGCTTGCGGAAGAGGCGTCGAAGAGTCGATCACCTTGGAAGCTTTCGGCTTTGAGGGTCGAGCGTGTCCGCCTTGCTTTGATTTGGCCGAAGAATGATACGCCAAATCCCTCTCGGCCGTATTCTTGCCTTTGCCAGACCTTTTCCGTGACTTAGTCGGGGGAGGGAGAGGAATCAAGGCGTCCAGTTCGGCAAGCTGTTCAGTTGCCATTGCGTATGGTGTCTTTGTCTTCTTCCTCACCCTCCCCGTCGAAAGGATTTCGCTGGTCTCAGGTGGCACAGCCGGTGGTGGCGGGGGAGAGCTTTCGCGGGGTCGCTTCGAGCTGCCGTTAGACACGAGTTCCGCTGATGACTGGGGATCCAGGGAGGGGCTTTCGCGAGGGATGTTGGATGCAATTTCCATTTCTGAAACGTCCGCTACCACCAGCGTTGGAGGGTCCTCCTCACCGCCGATGGCTTTGAGGAGTTCTGCATCAACGTCCAAATCCTCCTCCACCCTGGTTGCACTAGAACCAGCTTTGACCGCGTGCTCGGAGCCCATTATTAGCGCTGCCTCGAGATCCAAGACTTCGTCGTCATGATCGTCATCGTACACAGGATCTTGATGTTGATGGCTGGCTCTTTGGCTATCCAGCCTCGGCGTCTCCACCGCCAGCCCAAATTCATCATTGACATCTCCATCTGCGGCGATGACGTCCATGAGGTCTTTATCCACGTCTATCGTAGAGGTGACTGGTCTGGACCGCGAGTTCTTTCCCGAGGTCCTGGCTTTCTTCTTGGGTGGACCATCAGCAGTACCCTCTTCCTTCAAGGTTCGCTTCCGTGGTGCTTTCGGTTTCGTCTTCAGTTTTGACGATGAAGTGGTACCCTTTTTCTTCACAGCCTCAGAGCCGTTGACCGGCGCGGAGGGCTCGGAAGGTTCGGCCATGCCCGCCATAGACGCAAGGGGGTCAACTGCAGAAACGTCGTTCGATCGGGGAACAGGTGGCAACTTGGGAAAAGCGAGTTCGTTCATCAGGTCATCGACGGGAGCAGAGTCGTCGCCGTGTAGATTTTCTACTTGCATGTCGGTGCTGGCTAAGCTGGTGTCCGCGATGCCGTTTTCGGTTTTCATTGTCGAAGAAAGGGGTGTCCCAACGCCTTTCAACGCTGAACCACCCATCGTGGCTTGTGTGGGGCTGGTTGATGGTGCGCGAATCTTGACGGACGATGGGGGCCTTTTTGAATAGATGGGACTGGTGGGGACATCGGTCGATGGGGCTGACTGGACCGTCAAAGGAATAGGGTGATGAAGGAACGGGCGACGCTCCAGTACAAGGCGACATCGTCGAGCCGCGTCTGGGTTCGTAAACGAGATATACCAGCCTTGGGTGTCGTGAAGGATCTGGGGATATGATGATGGAAGGTGGGCAGGAAAGAGCAAGCTACATCAGCCTCTGAACAATGCGAAACCAAACCAACAGCGTTGATCCAGACCCCAGATGAGAGTGTAAACAGCGTACCTTGTCAATGCTGCCCGCAACTCCCGCGTCTTCAAACCACCTTTTCAGTTCTGGTTCTCCGAATTTCAAACTCCGTGGAAGATTGCTGTTCTTTATCCTCACGAACTCGTTGCCGTTCATCATTAGTTCCTTCAAAACGCGACTGCGTTGCGCTTCTTCCTCCGAGTTGGAATCTGACTGTCGAGGACTGGTGACCGCCATGCTGACATCAGCCGGCATTTCTGGTGTGTGCGGACGACGAGTTTGAATTTCTGTTCCGTCCTCCTTCCGTTGGGACTGCAGCGATGACCGTCCTCCCGAAGATTCGGGAGACTGTGATGGAGACGCGAATGATTCATCGTTGTGGAAGCCATTGATACGAGCATGGGGCTGTTTGAGTAGACTTTCTGGTGGTGAGGTTGCATCCTTTCCAAGGAGAGATGGTCCGGATTGGGAGTTGGGGGGCAAATCTGAAACCTCGGCTCGTCGTCTCCTCTGAGTCTTTTCAGACTTCCCTCCCGCCTTCGCTTCGGATTCTTTCTCCCTTTGGGTGATCTCGGAGGCTGCGCGAAACAACCGGCCGTCACTTGGCAGTAGGGCGTGATGGGAAGTGTCGTTGGTTGGTAGAATCGCAGAGTTTGACCTACTCCCATTCGTATGTTTGTGCGGAGGCGCCTCTGCATCTAGGCGTGGTTCAGACCACGCACTACGTGCCCTTCGTCTTGCCAGTTCTGTTTTCACAGCTTGCTTGTATTCCTTTCCCTCCGGGTCCAATACCACTTCCACGAAGTGCGCCTCATTCCCAACCCCAACGTTCATTCCGGTCCCCTTGATAGGATCTCTCGCAGCTTGCCTAACTGCTTCTTGCGCAGCCACCACTCCTGGACAATCATCCCCTCCGTTTCCCAATGTACCGTTTGCTTCGCCGGATGAACTTCCCACTTCGCTATGACCGTTCTGACCGGCCAGTCCAGAAGCGAATTTCACCCAGCAAATGCCAAGGTGTGTGCCTGTTGCAGGATCTAGTTGGATGTGAAAGTCTTCAATAGCACCAAAATGACTGAAATGCCGCTTGATGTGTGTCGAGGATGTGAGGTGGGATATGGAGGTAACTAGGATTGCTCGAGGGGGTACAGCGCTTGATGGTTCGGGAAAGGGTGAATTGCCGTCCCACTAGAAAGAACTCAAGTTAGGTCATACCGGGATTAAAATGGTACATGCATACCTCATAGGACAGATCGTAAAAGCTGACCCTTGGCTTTTTTGGCGCTCGCACTCGTCCGCTTTCGAGCTTTGTCTTCCTTGGATCCCGTAATTGATCCATGGCAACTTCCAAAAGACCGTCTTCCGTTCTCGCAGCATCGTCTCTTCCATCGCGCAGGAACACCAAGTCCTTGCTGCCCGGTCTAGCTGCTGTGCCGTTGGAGGCACCGGTACTTGAGTGGCCGGCGCTGCCTTCCACAAGCGGATCGTAAACAACACGCCAAGAGCGATTTTCGCGTGGTAGCCCAGGCCAATGTAGAGGCCCATTCGAATTGGATGAAGAGGCTGAAGTGGATGGTCCTGCCGCATGCGTTGTCGGTGTGGTAGAACGCGATGGAGGTCGCTCGGCAGAGGGTACAGGAGGGGACGTAGAAGGTGAGGACGCGGCTGGCCGAGTTTGGACAAGGCCGGACAATGACGCTGAGAGAGGTGGCAGTGGCGGTAGTGATGGACCTAACAGCGGGGGAGGGTGGAGAGGTGCATTCTGGAAGGTTGCAGACGGGATGTGAGTGTTCGTGGAACCGATTCCTCCGCTCGCGCTGGTCGAACCCGTTTTCCCAAACCCGTCAACGACGCTAACAGAAGCGGACGTTGAATGTCTGGGGGAAGTTGATGAGGAAGGGTGAAGGAGCTGGCCATCAGCCATCCACTGGTTTTTACTGCTACCCCCAAGATTCGATCCCATTGGGACTTTGACTGACGAGGGTACAACAGCGCTCGCCGCAACTCCAACTCCTCCAACCTTCGAAGTAGAACTCCCGTTAGTTAGACTCTTCTCATGGTCTGATGCAGGCGCTGAGCCGAATGGGTCGGCCAGGACTTCAGGGGTTAATGGTTGTGGTGACATTGCCAGCGATGACAGTGGTGGTTGTTCGCGATAGGCCTTCACCGACGCAAGCGGCCCCGTTGGCAGTGCCCTCGGGCCTTTTGAGCCTGATGGGGCCATGGGACGTTCGGATGTTGTATGGGAAGGTGAGGATCGGCGCGTTGACGTTTCGTTGCGAGTGATGAGAGTTTCGAGAGGGGCACGAGAGATGGAAGGGAAGGGAGGCAGGAAGACGGCGGACGACGTCCGACTCACAAACTTTATCGTTTCCACGCACAAAGTCGACGTTCAGCTCTCGGTCAAATACCACGATACATCAGCATAAGCACTCTCTAACGTACATCTCGTAGAAATAGGCGAAAGAACCCCCTTTGAAAACAGCCGTAGGCGACGGCTGGCTAAGGACGGCGAGGATGGGCAGCAGCGGCGAAAGGGGGACGTACCCAATAACCCTAGATAATGTCTCCATCGTACACCTCCATTCCAACCAGGTATCTTGCTACCTTGTCTCGTCGACTTTTGCAACTCCGGTGGCGGGACAGGCGCTTATTCAGCAAACAGCCTAAGAAAGAATCGGACCGAGAGACCAATTATCTGTGGAGCCTGGTCCAGTCCCGACCGACCATGGATGCAAGGCTCTCATTGCGTTGCGCCTGAAGGGCCGTTGATTGATGTTTGGGGAGCCTGATGTTGGACTTGAGTAGGCGGTGATAGTAAGCACGGTGATAGTGTGGGTGTTCTTTCGTTGACAGCGCAGTCCCAGGTCGAGCGCAAACCCAGAAACACTCGGCTGCCGCCTTGTAATCGTACAGAGAAGTGCAGGGAAGGTTTTGGGAGGGTTTGGAAAGGTCGTACGCTGTAGAAACAAAAGGGGATAAATACCGAAATGAGAGGTTCTAAGTTCGATGCGCGGTTCACGCCTGTTGCGAGAGGCTGCGATGAGGTAGACTTACTGCTGTAGACCGCTGTAGACTGCTGTAAGCTGCTAAAACAAGCGCTGAGCAAGACCACCGCCACCTTAATGGCTCGGTTTACAGTTCTGCGCACATTGGTGCTTAAAGAGAGAAAGGGTCTGCAAGGCGTTGAGGCTCAGCTGTCCGTCCTCAACAGAACCGGCGCAGCCAGTGCCGCCCAGACGAGTCCCCCACGAAGAACATACCTCAGAAGGTTACTTCTAGATAATTAAGGTGCTTTCGCGGTTTCGGAAAGATTTGATTGAAACTCTCCGTCGGCTGGTCTTTAGGTCAATACGCGGCTACAAGGGTGGCGTTTCCATCTAGACGACCGTTGACTCGGAGAGTGAGTGAATGACAAAGCCGAGAGGAGGATGTGACGCAGACTGGAAATAAATATACTTAGAACAGTATGCGATATGAAAGTTGTTGGAGGATAAAGGGTGGATGGTTGCAAGCACAAGTAAAACCTCAGGCGGCGGGCAAACGGAGATGGCGTCCTTATGTCCATATTCTAGCCTAGCAATGACGAGCTTAACAAAACTTTATGCCCAACCTTCTTCTGAAACAATAAGGGCAACTACCACCAGTTCTTAACCTTGGTTGTTGCCAAGTTTCAAGATTCCCGGTCCGAATCTGAAGCCCGATTCTCACAACCACCGAACTTCTCACCAGGCAGCGATCATCCAAGTCCTGCAAACTAGTTGCTATGTGCCGTTATAATCAGCAACAAGGTCTCCATCTGAAGGTTTAACCCTGCGCCCATGTTTTGGCTTCAAGCCTCGACGACCAGGATTAGGTATATTGAACTCTGCCAGATCCTGAATCAGGCTGGGCGTCTTTGCATACCGGCGAGCTGTTATCCCTGCAAGAGCTATTAAGCTACCAGAAGTGGCGCTCTCTCTACAGTTATGCTCAAGAATCAAGCAGTTGCACCACTAGCTCGAGAGGATTGGCCTTGAGAAGGTCGCCCTCTGGGCTAATTTCACACGCAATACTTGAGCCATCGAAGATAACAAAATGGGTCTTTACAGCAGATATAGATCTTCTTGTTTCTGGGCATTTTGACTTGAGAGACCGGGAACTCTCTAGGACGGTCGGCTCTCTGTCTGGACACTGCTGAGCCACACTCCTCTTACCCAGCAGGCGCCGGGGAGCCTGGGGAGAGTCTTTCTCCGCAATAAAAGTTTATAGCCGGCATTGAGGTATTTTGTGGTTTGGGTATGAGGCTCCAGCGGAAAGGGCTTTCATCTTTGAAAGAGACTTCAGCTTGCCAGCCCTGTCTTGGCTCCTCATGACAGAGGTAACACACAAAGCATGGCGAATCGAGCTCCCATGCATTTCCAATGCTGTTGCTCCGATATATGGGCATCACTAAGCGAGGAGGATGCTTCTACCCTCCACACCCTCTATCTCGAGACACTTGCTCGAGCGCCCCGTGCAATTGAGAAGATGCCACTGTTGATGAAATGATGCAGTTATGATCGCCTTTACGCTCTACATGTCTTTGTGATCGATTAACCGATAGGTCTGGTCAATTTTTCGTCCACGCGTGATGTGCGCCGCGCAGGGAACATGGCCAACGACGGAATCTGATATGATAGTATCGAAACCAGACACTTTCTAATGTTCTCCTTTGATGAGCCCTGGTCCAGATGCAAAAACGTGACTAAGCCGTCATAATGCCGGAGTCGCGCATGCAAGCGCCTGGACTGATCAGATGCATTGGTTATTACACGACACGAGGCTTGTACGCTTTCCACAATCCCATCATAATCGGCACATGTTTGCATATAAACCCCGCTGCGATCGTCTGTTGATGTACCGGAAATCATCCCTCTTAAGCGACACACACAGCTCTTGGGAGCGCCCCATCGTACTATCCCGCCTTATCCTCGCTCTCCGTTCCAGAGACAATCGACGAGTTTTCTTTAGAAAGGGTTTGTTAGATTTTCATCTATAGGGTAATCTTAATTGTGGGTATAGCGCGGCTCCGTCAACGAGAGAAAAAGTATCTCCCAGGATCCAGATCTCATTGCGCCTCTCATACCGCTACCAGCTGTACGGCAAGCCGGCTTGAAGGGCCAGCCTGCAAACATATTTTACGTTAAAATGCCCTGGGTCAGGGGGTAGACGACAGAGTTCCAACCTTACCACCCTTCTATCATACATCACCCAGTGGATCCGGAACGAAGACCATGTCCTTTTGTGCGTAGCGTCTCTGTCTCATTCATCTATTTAACTCAATCTTTTTATGTTGTAAATGTACACAAATAGCACCTCTCAGCTGCAGGCTCGTTGCCATCCTACCGAGCGGTAGCAACAAATATGATGCCCCGTTATACAGGTGAAGGAAACCCAACGACGACCGATTCCTAACCATATACTTACGCAGTTTCATGGCAAAAGAGGCTCATCGTTCAAATCCGAAACCAGAATACCAGCATCGACACGTTTTGAAAGGTAAAGCACCATGTTTGACTGCCTGAAATCGACTGACAAATCCAGAGTAAACAGCACTCCTGACGAGGCCCCGTTACCACAAGGTTGGGCCCGGCACCTCCATCCTGAGGGAAATAGATATTACTACAACCCTGAAACAAGCGTCGTGTCTGATACCGATCCGCGAGGAAACGGGGTGGTCGCGCTTTTCGACGCTGCTCGCAAAAGAATTCACGATCGGCTATCGAACGATGCGAAGACAGCCCGATTTGAGGTATATCTCAGCACATCTGATATCTCGGCACGCTTTCAGGAAGGAGTCGTTAATTACTACATGGTGGATTACGAGCATCGATCCATATTTTGGGTCGACGAGGTGAATATTGCCACCGAGCTTGCAGGCTCAGCGGGGTCACTTGATAGATTTGAATCGTTGGAAGAACTTCGTAAGTCCCAACGCTGTTTACCGAATAGACGGTTTCGAATCCTGTCGTCCTCAGGTTTGAGTCTGGAACCCGAATTTTGGACCCACGTTGAATATTATCCGTGCCACCAAGCGATATATGATCAGATGGCAGAGAAGAAACTAACCGCTGTTCTCCGTCATGGTTGCGTCGGTGAGTGGTGTTCTTGACCGATGCACCCCTTGGCTCACTTTCGAGTTGTTGCGAGATGACACCACTGCTCCTGGCTCGGTTTTTCCTTACGGCGCTGATGAATGCTTGCAATACCTGAAGTTATTAGAGCGGTTTCACAGTGAGGCGGTCTTGCATTCGCTCTCTGCCACGTGCTTTACTTTGTTTGACGACTGATATAGGAGACGACGAGTCAACCGAAAGCTACAGGCGAAGCTGGACAGGTTCGCGCCTGCATTTATGCCACGTCTGTTAATGTTTGACGATCGGTCGCCCCATAGCTCGTATATGGGCTAGCATTTGCAGAAGTCGTTACATCAACAGACATGGGCTCCCGTACCCGAGGATGGACAGATTGCAGGGTCTCCAGTCCTATTTTGAGCAACAGACGCGGAAAAGCATTTCCATGGCATTCGTGGAAGGGTTGTGCCTCGGCATGTCTAAGAAGACTTTCTCTCGCCTCACAGAACTTTGGAACGGCCGAATCATCTACCAGAGACATTGGCAACCTTTTCTCGACCAACAACGTTCGGAATGGAGGTGGATTGCCCTCGGGGTAAGTCTTTCGGTTCATGTGTAGATTCTTGCTAACACAAGTTTTCCAACTGGCAGGGTCTATATCTTCTTATGTGAGTATTCTGCCCATATTGATTTATCTTACTGACGTATTTCGGTAGGATGAACGGAATGCACAGAGGCTCTGGTACCTCATTCATACTCGTTGTATCTTCGGTCTCCTTCACCTGCTCTGCCATCATCTTATCAGCCCTAATGCTGCAAGCCCACTCCGCGGAGCGGCTGAAATCAGCATCGGATATCGTAAGTAGTCGATCATCTTCTGGCGGTCTTCACCTCAGCTCACACATCGGGTTAGAGCTCGTATATATCCATGACAGAGAGCCTCGAGCATGGGTTACGGCCGTTGTCCATCGCATTCACTTTTCCCAAAGCATGATTGGGGTATGGGATATTGTCCTTTGCGGGGAACTCTGTCCACCATATTGTTTCCCAACTTCAAAGCGAACCCGTCCAAATTCTGTACGCAACCGCTGGCGCCGCTGCCATTCCTTTGTTCGCAGCGTTAGGGGTCTATCGCGCTTATGGTCCAGCAGCACCCTAGCCATCCAATCTTGTGGGCCAGCTCTGGACTCGGTGATCAAAGACCTGAATTGCCGTGCGGGAAATCCCACGGTTCACCGATCCCACCCAAACCACGCTTTCCAAGTACAGTGCCTGGTGTTTTGTACAGTCTTATTGCAAAGCTTAGCTTCGCAAGCTCGTGTGTATTCACCCGCCTTTCGAATCGAGATTTTTTTTGGCATTTATAGAACCTTATTTTGGAGATATTAGGGTTTAAAAAGCGACATATCATGCGATTTCTGGATATATGGCTCCTTGAGTTTGCTTGGTATATCGTAAATCGGGTTTCCGGCTCAAAGAGGTCTGCGACCTTCCCTTCCTTGTCGCTAAGAGATAACTCCACAACGTGAGTGGTTAAGAATGAGGAGCTGAAGAACATGGCGGGATTTTTGACGAGAAGATAGATGCTCGCCCGAGAAGCCTGCAAACAATGGCTGCGACGCCAAAACCCGCGTATTGCTAACAGACGACAACAAGGGGGCCCTCAGGGATGTCCTGCCGGCCAATATGATGTAGACATTGCGTCGCACAAATCAATGAACGGGCCAGAGACCCAAACCATCCTGATCCAAATCCCACCGTTGGCTGCATAGACCTTGACGTGACTCTATCACGTCTTCGCCTGAATTAAAGAAAATATTTACAGTCAAAAATATACCGAGAACGGTAGAAGACGATATAAATACCCACCAAAGCCCAGTAATTAGATTTGATGGTATGCATCCCGGACTCTGAGATCCTCCGCGACGCTGGAATTGAGCTGGCCCGCAGCCCATCGTCCATGAAGGTCGCAGCCTTTGGCCTAAATACTGTTCTGTCCTCTATTTGCACCATTTATACGCGGCGTTTACCAAACGAGCATATCGCCGAATCGGTTTGTTGTGAATGAGCGACTGGGCCCGCGCCTGAGCGGACCGCATGATGCCACGGAAGAACCCAGGTGCGCAAAAGATGGAGGGAACCCTCGTTCTATGGAGCGGTGGAACACTTGGGGATACATTTTAGCCGAGGGGATACAGGGGGGGAGGGATGTTCCCGTCACGCGATGTGTTCCGGGGACGGACGTTTGCGGCGTTAGTAGGTCTGCGCGGGAGGGAAACAAGAGGCTAAAGGTTAGGATTCACGAATGACGGGCAGCTAGTGGCACGTTGACATTACTCACGAAAGGGTGAGTGAATGATAGAAGGCCGGGGCCCTCGGCTACCTGAAGTATATAAAAGCCTCACCCTCCCTCCTACCCCACCCCCGAAAACATGGCTCGGTATAAAGAAAAGAGCAGGATAAGAGGTCCTTCGAGCTTCACCGAATAGAATAAGGCTCATTCCGAAGGTGCTGACGATAGGATGCGACAGTCGTGGGTGAGCCCAATACATATGGCCGATCGCGAACCTGTGATTGTCACCAGGATTGCAGGTTACAGCGCAATGAGGTAAATGCAATCAGCCTTGAAAATCGGGGCATATGAGATCTTACTTCGAAGCATTCGACTGACATGATCGAAGAATTCGAAAGCAGTGCCGTTGAGATTTGGGACCGACAGTGGATAGGAGGGTGCAATCAAGCATGACGATATCTGGAGCGGTTATTAACCTTGATATATAATGTGGCTCCTGTGGACGGTGGAGGCACTTGTCACTGGGTTGACGCGACGGCGCCTCGAGATTACAAGCTCGCAACCGTTGGATTTGGCCTGGTCGGTATAGTAGGCAACCTGCAGCGTCACAAAATACGACACAAGACAATAACAAACACGAGGAAGGCAGAGCTCTGTAAGAAAGAGCAGGATAAATCACCCTTTCTATTCCTGCAAAATCGAACCACTCACCGAAATCGTGAGGGACAGCCATCTCCGCATTGTTCACCTGAAGAAGAATGCCAGGCGCCTTGGGGTGTCGACCCCTACCAGTCCTCGGTCGCATCCTCGGTCGCGATCCAACCGGGGTCCAGGAAGGGGCTATCTGTCGACGGGCCTAACGTGTGCCAGCGTTAAGGGACGTCAGGTCAGAAGTCGAACTCGGGGTTAAGTCGTACCCATTTACACTCACCCCGTCGGCTACTGGAATTTTGGAGTCGTTGGAGTCACTCCAAGACGCCCGAGATGATGATTAAATCAAAGCTAGCGGCTCTTAAACCCGTAGAATTCACAAGGGGCTAGGTGACCGTAGATCAGCTGCGCGGCTGAACAAAACGCTGTTCGATATTTTCGAGATGAGTTTGGTGAGCCTTCGAAACGGCGTCAGTTAGAACTGTGATCAACCTAGTAGACGCTCCGGATCAGGGAGCTCGCGTGCCAAGGTATGAGGTTGTTTGGTCGGGTGAAGTGAGGAAGGCCGGCCGGGTTGGCATGCGAGTCTGGGGATATGTAGTCGTGTTACGAGGCCTGCAAAGCGTCGACGTGATCGAACTAGAGTCCGTTATATCCGCACTGGGGAACGTCGGAAGTAGTAGAGTGCTCTGTCGATACTGAGGAGAGGAAGGCAAGGACTTTCATTGGATAGCTGATGAGGAGGTATAGCGTGAGGCCGCGTTGGTTGGAGGAAGAGATAATTATTTAGGGCCTGACTGCTCAGGGACAGTGGCAGTACCCCTGGAGCCCTGGAGAGATCAATATTCAGACAGCAGTGCTAAGGAATACGCCAGGTGGGTAACATGCAGACCGAGGGTAACATGCAGACCGAGGTATTCATACTTAAGCCTCAGGTTGGGGGAGGCTCGTTTCGCCGTCGTCGCTGGTTGAGGGTGTTGACCCAACCGGGAGGCGGACGAGACGAGCTGATGCTCGATTATCCCGCTGCGGTGCGAGGCTTTACGTTGACCCGCGCCTAACTAGAGATGGCCATTGCGAATCAGACTGAGAAAGCGCTTGACGGTGAGGAAGACGCGTCGAGAAATCCTGGTACCGCGGCGTTCAAACTTCAATGGTACACCCCGGCCGGCGCCCCTCATGTTCAAATAGCAGGAGCCGGCAATACGCACGCAGCTACAACGGCGATGTACAAGTCTGCGCATCTCTTGGAAATTGGCTTGCCAGCCTATAACAAACCCACGGTATCCGTCCCAAAGCTAGGGATACTATATCAGGGTCCGTCGCAGCTTGCTTTTCATTCGCTCAGAGACGTTCCTCGCGGGTGGGGGGGACCCTTGAAAACCATCGTAAAGGAGCCCCGCAGCTTAGCAGCATCGGCTAGACACCCTTGAAACCAAGAGGGATCCATCACCGCCCTAACGCCGAGGGACTCCACTTCGAACGTTCTCGGGCGGCATGCCTGGCGGAGGCCGCTCCACAACCGGCACCCCTCCTACTGAAATGAATGCCTACATGCCAGTCTTCTTATGTAGACGAACTCTCTTCCCCAAACACCTCGAGACCCAGGACCGCTTCCTGAATCGCTTTCACGGCCCCAATTTGTAGTCCGATATGAAGAGCAAGGGTGAGCCGTATGAGCGAGGAAATATTTTTTTTGGGGGGGGGGGGGGCATATAGAATATGCGTCATCTGGCAACGGTGCGCCGAACGTTGTGATGCCAATGGCTAGCCAGCTTGTTCGTGGACAATCCAGGCTCAGGTGTGTTTGCCTAAACTACTCATTGTATATATAAAAGAAAGAAATTTCAGGACCACTCTGTACAGAAGGATCCGACGTGTGGCGACGACTGCATTTGGGGTTCGTCCCTCTTGTGCATTGTTCACACGCCCCAGGCGACCCCAGGCGAGGACGTTCAAAAGCATTTGTAGTAAACCAGTTGTTCAGCATGTAGATTTAACTTGGCAATTTCGTGAACAAAAGGGTTAGTCCCCGGCCGCGATACTTCAACTTCTTTTCCATGGAGTCACATGCACCACCTCAGGCATTACACCGAGGAGCCCAGGGGAGCTGTCCCGGTTGCTTTCGAGGATCTCCCAGGAAACTCAGGACGACGATGAAGAAGAGCACCAGCGTTCCTTCGGTATCCAAGGTCCACTAGGCTTCTGTCACCCTCGTCTATGCTTTTCACTGATCTACTTACTGTGAAAGACAAACCAAGCTCCAGTTTGGGTACTCCAAGAGTCTTCCTATCGTGAGAAGTACCCTGAATGGCGGGCGCCAGGTTCACTTTGTATGGGCTGAGTATGGTCACTTTCCGCCCTGCCGTCCCTTTGTGCAGGTCTAGTTTTATGCTTGTCCCAGACCGGGAATTTAGGGTTTGGTTCCGTCGCTACCGAAAGCGCAAGTTTTGCCTTGACTCATGTCATCCCTAAGTATAAGTACTTGAAGGATTTCTACGAGAGTTGTCCAGCCACTCGCGCACCACGCATTCTGATTTCTTCAAATCTAACAATGGAACTTGCCGCGATTAGTATGTCGTCTATATTATCCCGCCTCTCGAGACACTCACAGTCATTATATTTCTGGATCACGCACGAATGATAGCAGCAATTCAATTGATCCCGATTCTACCAAGTTTTTTTAATAAATACGAGGCACCTTTGGAACGGTAAAGTCGTGTCCGGCGTGCTATCCGGCGTTAAGCTTACTTTACCGACTCCGTAGTGGCGCGCCAATTCAAACAAGAACCGCAATTCCCGCCATAACGCGCTTTACGAGGTCAGATTTCGTTTAAACTCCGCCCTATACGAGAACTCACATGTCGAGAACAACCAGCTTCCCCGATGAGATCCCATTACCACAAGACTGGGTTGAGCACATCCACCCTGAAGGGAGCAATTACTTCTACAACCCAACGATACGGGTTGTTTCTAATTCCGACCCCAGACGCACTGGAGTCAACGTAATCTTGAAGAATGCTCTCGAGAGGATCCGCAGCCAACTCTCGCGGAATCAAAAGTCCGACGGTCCCGAAGTATATCTCAGCATATCGGATGCTTCCCGAGTCGGTTCCGAATGGATTGTCGAATACTATCTGGTTGACTACAACTCCAAGTCAATCTCCTGGGTCGAGGACATCGATATTCTCACCAACCTTACGGGGATTGGCTCCTCTGTTGAGCCGTTTGAAACGACGCGTCACCTTCGTATGGCCCTGTCTCTGACCATCCATAACCGGTCTGATACCCACATTTCTCCTTAGATTCGGCCCTAAAGCCTGAATTTTGGGTGCACGTGGAATACTATCCCTGCCATCAAACGACATACGACCACGAGGCCGAAAAGAAATTGATTGCTGTTCTTCAACACGGCTGCGTCGGTGAGTGCTGTTTCTCGTGGATTACCCCTTTGACTGAATTCCTACATGGAAACAAGATGATATGACCGCCCCGGGCTCCGTTTTTCCGTATGGCTCCGACGAGTGTATTCGATATTTGAAGTTGTTGGAGCCCTTTCGCGGTGAGATTTGTCTTGAGCTACCTATCCCCCAGTCCTGAAACTCCTTTTGTGATAGCACCAGAAGACGACACGTCGACAGAAAGCTTCCGCCGCAGCTGGATAGGTAAGCCCAGAGTTATATCTCACATCTCCCGGTTTTGATGATTGGCCCTACGTCAGCTCGTCTTTGGACCAGCATTTGCAGAAGCCGTCACATCAATAGATACGGCCTTCCGTATCCAAGAGTGGACCGGTTACAGGGACTGGATGGCTATCTTAAACAGCAGAGCCGGAAAAGCGTTGCCATGGCCTTTGGAGAAATATTCTGTCTCGGGATGTCAAGGAGAACATTTGCTCAGTTGACAGAGCTTTGGAACGGTCGCATTGTCTACCAGAGACACTGGCAACCGTTCCTCGAGCGGCAACGGTCGGAATGGAAGTGGACTGCACTTTGTGTATGTCTCGTTATTTCGGCCTCTGAACCGCTGTTCTTACTAACACCGTGTCTTCTACTCACAGGGGCTATACCTTCTCATGTAAGCAACTTGATTTTGCTTCACAAGTTGTGCTAACGGGCAACACGTAGGATGAATGTGGTTCAGAGGGTGTACGGCGGTGCCATCATTCCCGTCATCTCTTCAGCTTCGTTTACTTGTTCTTCCATTCTTATTTCCGCACTAATGATTAGCTCGCACTCTTCAGAAAGACTGAAAACTGCTTCAGATATCGTGAGTGGTGAATTGTTTTATTGGAATCCGTCGGCTTAGCTGGCGCGCAACTTCAGAGCGCATACATCTATGTAGCGGAAAGCTTCAATCATGGTTTACGCCCCTTGTCCATCGCATTCACACTCCCTAAAGCATTACTGGGATACGCTGTGGCTATTTCCGCGGGGAATACCTTGCACCATATTGCCTCCCAATTTCAAGACAACCCAACGCAACTCCTACACATCTCGGCACTTACATTCCTCCCTCTTCTCATGAGTGTGGCAATGTACCGGGCCTATGGTCCATCCGCACTCTAAACTTTTCCTACAAGAACCACCGGTCCCAGACCTCTTCGTGGGGCTGGGATATGTGTATTGGGGAGCCCGGTGACAATTCCTTGCCGAGGTTACTGGCCAATGAGGTCACTTCCATTTTCAAACGCCTCATGTCATTTTTGTTCAAGCGCGCATCCAATCTTCGCAATTTGCATCTGGCCAGGAATTCTAGAGAGAGGGCTTGCTTCTACTTTCTACCGATCCTGAATTCAAAGCCTTCTGGGATTTTCTGAGGGCTTCTCAATCCTACTATAATGTTATGTTAATAGCTTGTATGTGATTTCGTCTTGATCCTCTGTCTTGTATATACTATATCCAATGCCTCTCTGATTGCTGGCACTCCGTTCGGTCAGTGTATGAGGACTCGGGCCCTCAGCACATGGCTCATGGGGGCTTGGTCGGCTCTATTCCCTCTTTCCCAGAACCAAAGTTGGGGTAGGACGAACATTTGAATTTGATGGATTGTCTCAATCAATATTGGGAATACCCGGATCATGGACGTCCCACGAGTTATATGTACATCCCAGTGAATTACCGAAGATTCGAATGTATCACTTCAAATTCGCCGTTTCACCCACCCAACGTATTCTCAGTATTCAAGTAAATCAAGCGGAAAACATACTTTCCTATTGCTGCTGCTCTATCACTACGTGATATGACATCGCCTTCAGCGGAGACGCTGGGCTGCCCAGAGGGACCTTTCGGAATGATTCTTTCTCACCTCCGCTCGGAATTCACTGGGAAAGCGCCGACTACAATCGAATCGGAATTTTTTTTACTTCAGTGAGTCTTGAAGCTAGTTAGGCGGTGGCGGAGACGGTCTCCGTGTCCTATTCGGCAGCATCCCTATGACTTCGGCGATACGCCTCCCCACGTCAACCCGAACAAGCTTGTTATCAAACGTCGGCCGCCACCTATGTTTTCCATTCCCCATCTCCCCAATCTCCTGGAAGTCGGAGGCCGCACAGATCACCGCACCCGGTTCCTACGAAGTTCCGGAGCACCGCGCGCGCGAGGAGGAGCCGTATAGCGTGCACGTGATCTCATTGGACACAGCCGACGTGCCAATCGACAACCACTCTCGCAGCACGAATGACCAAGGCATGGAGTTATGACGGACTTCCAATCCTGATGGCGCCCTCCATGGCTGAATCAGGAAAAGGGCCACGTATGGGGAGTCGTAAGCGGTCCTCACAGGTCTCCTAACCACCACATGTGCAGCTAGCCTTCCTCTACATCGAAGTTTCAGAATAGAGAACAGAAAATTCGGTAGCCCTGTATGCCGCAGGAAAAAATCGGGTGCGAGAAGACGGAGATTTATTAGCAGCCCTCACTTGTTAAACCTTGAATTTGAAGATCTATTATAGCCTCTTTACGCTGCCCTTACTGATGGTTTCCTCAAACGATATCCCCCAACCCACAGGTACCTTCGGTAAGTCCTCCTAGCTTTACCGATCCAGATGACTCTCTTCATCTGAAAAAGGATTAGTCCTAGCACGGCTCGGACCAACCCTACCTTCTCACATCGACAAGTATTCTGGACCATTGGGCAAGTGAGTGTATCTTGGGCTTCTACGTCCTACTGGTTTAACCTTCTCGTTCAGCCAAGTATCAATCAATGTCGAGCGAGTAGTTCCGCCCCTAAGTTTAGTCGCGGAGCCAAGTCGGTCAGCCCTTGCGGAGAACTGTTGACTCAACGCCACTGAACCTAACTGCGATCGCTAGATCTGGGAACAGACCTGAATTGGGATGGGCCGAATTCACTCATCCCGACGGCAGCAGGTACTATTGGCACGGAGGAATGAAGATCGTGACAGCGAGCGATCCTCGCATTGCAAATCTCGATTTAGTTTTCCGGGCTGCGAGGAGTAATATTGAAGACTTAGCCCGGTCTCAAAATATGGACATTCAAAATGCCGAGGCATTCCTGTCAGTAGCGGAAATACGTCGAGACGCAGTCGACATTAGTTACTACATGATTGATCACGAAAAATCAGTCCTATTTTGGCTTCAAACGGCCAGTGTTGATCGAGAATTACTCGGGATCGAGCCTTATGAATCAGAAGATCATCTTCGTAAGTAGCTTGCGTCTCATCAACTGCTCAAGATGATGATTTATAACCTACCGAAATATAGTATTAGCCTTGAGAACAGAATACTGGATTCACTTGGAGTCTTACCCATCTCACCAAGTGGTAACGGAGGCCGCCGTCGACGAATTAATATCTCTTCTTATTCACAGCGGTGTCGGTATGTCCTGCCCGTTGCGCTCACCAGTCTACAATGGACTTTACATTTTGTTTGCAGACGACATCACATCACAAGGGTCCATCAGCCCCTGGAGTGCAAATGAGTGCCTTCTCTACCTGAGGCTGTTTCGTGACCTCAAAGGTGGGTAAAACCAGCCATCTCCTTTCATTCCGAACTTCATAGCTTCCCGTGACAGGGAAGGGGCCTAGTTCTTATCGAACCGCCACAGTTGGTGAGCCCGACGGCGCGTGCATCGTTGCATGTAAACCAGCGCTGAAAGACAACGCAAACTTCCCCGCACAGCTCGTGTATGGTCTACCATATCTCGCATCCGATATCTGAACCGACACGGGCTGCCAGGAGCTCGGCTAGATAGGCTGCAAGGACTCGATGCATTTGTCGCAGGACAAATAAAACATAGCATGGTACTCAACCTCATCGAACTCCTGTGCTTTAACCTCCCGAAAAGAAAGTTCTATCAACTCTCGGAGCTATGGAATGGAAGACTAGTTTATATTCGTCACTGGGATCGCTTCCTTTATGACTACCGTGGAATGTGCCTTAGAATGGCCTGTGTTGTGAGTGGTCACTTGTTCGACCTTCTGATCTGCTGTTTAGCTAACCCGGTCATATGCTCATTTGTAGAGCGGAGCAATCATATGGTAGGCCCCCACGAATGCATGAGAACTCATCACTTCGCTCACCAGACACTACGGATAGCTTGGCGACATTGTTGCTGTCATCGAAATCCCTTAATAACCTGATCCTTGCTGCAGCCTTCCTCGGTGGCACCGCGTTGTTCACGTCACTATTCCTCCATGAGCGCCACTCTAGCACTAGGCTGGGCACAGCCATGAATGTGGTGAGCGGAGCCCCCCGGCGGAGATAGCATGGGTTCATCGACTGACGTACACAAACGACAGAGCACCTATGTCTCAAGGGGAGAGAGCTTCCAGCACGGATTGCGTCCACTTTCTATTATTTTATCCCTACCCCAAGCTCTAACGATCTGGGCAGCTCTCTTGTTTCAAATCGGGCTCATCCGATTAGTCGAGCGTTAGATGACACTCAGGCAGATGGTTGAAATTGCATTGCATGGATTGTACTTCCTCTGACAACATCCGTAGTTCTTCTGACCACCGGGAGTGGTTGGGTATGATAATATGTCAATTTGATATGGATTGGACCCATCGTACCACGCCTTTCACGTTCCTTCGTTGCATACAGAAGCGCAACAGTATTCTCATTTCCGTTGTAGGTCGGCAACGGCTTCGAGATACAGTATCCAGGGTTGACCGGAACGAAATTGACCCGCGGCCGACACGAAGTCCGGCGAGGCTAATTGGCCCCCATAGACTTCGTCCGACACTCGCTTCGATCAAACGTCATTTATACTCACAATTCGACATCCAATATCTTGGGGAGCTAGTCTCGGACCCTGCGGATATCCCTTTGCTCACATAAGCGTCAACAGTAATAATCGAAAGTGACAATGACGGAAGCTAGTGAAGCGCTAGGTCAAGTGACCCGAATGAGGATACGCGGCCTCTCGGTAATCGCCGAGCCCGCACGTGCGGGCGGATGCTGTGGGCCAGCGTCGATCAAGCGACTGCCTCTCCTATCTCAATTGGGATAGCCTCTGTGGTAATGCGAGTCTATCTTCGATTTCAAGCCACGTTCGGTTCGATTTGGGGCGCCAGCGAGCTCAGAAAATGCAGACCTCGCCGCTGATAGCCGGCTATTTTGTTGAACCTCTCGCATCTCGATCGCCACATATGGTGCAACACAGCACTCGTTGCTCACTTCAGCACGATGTCCAAAATATAGTACGCTGCACCCCAGAATCGAGTGAGGCATAGCATCATCGATTACATAAAGTGGGCAGAAAATCAGGACTAATATTGTAATCCCAAACAAGATGTGAACGAAAATAAAATAAAAAAGTGGCAATACAGACAACCTGGGGCCCTTAGGACAAGGGGTTACAGAATGAATGGCTGGACGCATGTAGAACATGGATAGAGGTAGAGAGTTAGAGTGTCCCGCAGCGGTCTGGGAGCGGCGGAATAGGCGGTCACAGGTCAATGGGGGAGACCAAGTTACAGGAAAATTAGAGAAAGTTAGTGATGATTGTTACTACGATTGCAGGTCCTAGGGTAGCCACCGATAACAAAGACGTCTTGGTGGCATCTCCGCCTCTCTCACTAATTAGTGTTAGTAGTGCAACAAGAAGGAAAAATGAAGAGTATATTGCCATAGCTTGAGGGAGCGTAAATCTTACGGCAAGAGGGAACAATCCCGACTGGGAGCTTTCCACCGACATGATCCAGGAACTCTAAAGTTGCGCCAAAATCTCAGACCCACAAAGAAATCGTAAGAGACAATTGGAGGCTTACAATGTCTGCGGCAGTGTTAAATTTCGATCGACTGTGCCTCTCGTAAAGGGTGAGAGCACTGATGACGGAGGCAGCCGCAAGAGACGCCGAAGTGACGGCTAGAAGGTTTTGCCCATCCGCCATGATGAGAATCACTGCCACACTGAGAAATGCAGGAATTAGCGGAGTCACAAAAGGAAGTGCAAGATAATCACGGACATAAATACGGCGAAGCCCTGCACCGTGAAAATAGAGTGCTGTCAGTGAACTGTTCATTCTTGGAAGCTTAGCACGAACCAGGACCGCCAGGCGCAGCCATTCACTCCGTTGATCATCGAAATAGGAGTGCCAGTGGCGCTGAAAAACGACTCGGCCGTTCCAGAGCTCGGTGATACGGTCGAATTTGGACTGAGGCAGTGCCAGGAGAAGAGTATTAAGAACCCGTAGGATTGCACTGGGTCGTTGGCCTTTCTTGAATTCCTCTAGTCCTTGGCTGCGATCAAGTCGCGGCCCAGGAAGGCTATACCCATTGATATGCCGAACGCGTGCTAAGGTTGAAATAGGTTAGCTCAAGCCTGCTCATAAGCGAGCTCCAGGTTAAAATAGTACTCACTGACACTAGCCCACAACCTCGCTGGAGACCCTGGTTATCAGAATGACATAATAGTACCTGAAACATCAATAGCTTACCAAAGGCGGCCGTCCTATATCCCGAAAATTCGCCGGACGCTTTATGATAGTAAGTTAGCGCCGGTGGAAACAAGTGGAAACAAATGGAAACCTGAGGAAGGTCTTACCTATGAACCCCTCCAAGGTTTGCAAGTGTTCGCGGCACTCTTGGGCGCTATAGGGGAACGTTGAACCAAAGGAAGTCATATCATCTATGGAAAGGGCGTGTAAGCATGCAAGTGTGGCTTAGTGACTGGCCGAATTTAATTTACCTGCACAGCCGTGACGGAAAATGGCAATCAACTCGTCTTCTAAAGACTTTTCGAGCTGGTGGTGTACTGCAAAATACTCGATATGAACCCAGAACTCTGGTGTCAGAATAGCCTCTGGAGAATCGGGGAGGCCGAATAGCCGATGAATAGCGCATCCCTACGGAAAAGATATCATAACTCACTGAGATGGTCCGGTGTTTCGAAATCTGGAAGACCTAGATCCCGTACGCGGACCTCATGAACCCAAAAAGGATGCCGGGCACTAGGGTCTATGAAATAGTACTCAAGTTGACAGGATACTGGCGTTTCGAGGACAATGTGAATGTAGGCCTCGCATTTCCTGATTTGTGGGTCCCTTGCTCGAGCCATTTCGATCAGCCGCTCATGTGCGCGTCTTAACCACTGGTCTGCCGACTGGATTCGAACGTTGGTATAGGTAACGAGAAGGCGTTCAGCGTTCCGGTAGTAGTTGTCCCCTTCTGGTGTTATGCATTTTGTCCAGCCATCGGCGATTTGTTCAGACCTATGTGTACGGGCGGGCGTAAGTACACGTAATTCAATTTGGCAAGGACCGGAATTCACTTGCCCTGCGAGGCGCGTATTTGCGGAGATGGAACCAATCAGGCTTCCTACAGGGCTACGGCCTAGGTGTGAGTGTATGATACCAGTACTCTATTACGCGACATACTCACCCGCTGACAGGACGATCATATCGGGGAATCGAAGAGGGGGAGACTGGTGTTAATAATAGGCCTGAAGCGAGATCAGTACGGTTATTTGGACAAGATACCACCTTGGTCAAAGGAATCTCACCTGAGGGTTCGAGAGGTTTCTCCACGAGCAAAGGCTCCACAGGATGCTGCATTTAAGACGCGAATCGTGCGAAGTTAAGCAGGCGGCGATGTTCAGGTTGCGGACTTGTACCATATAACAGATGAGCGGTACTCGGGCGACTATCCCTCAGGTCCCAGGTCGATTGCAAAGTCTCCCCCTCGTTAAGTCTCACTGTTACGGTCCGAGTGCGATGGTTTCGCTACACAGGTTAAGGCTCCGGGAGCTCGCAGAGAATGGAGGATGAATGGGGAGGGGAGTGCACGAATATCTTGAACCCTCCATTTAAACCAATAGCATCTCGCACGTAACGAGTCACACCTCCCCTTTTCCAAGCCACAAACTTCTATTATAGAAATTGAAGGGCACTACGTGCTTCCTGTTCCCCAGAATAGAAAAAGCCCCCTCCTCGATTCCCATAACCCTCTTTGGAGTCGTCGCTTGGTTCAGTTCGGCATAGAACATCTTGCTTCGCGTCTCCAAGGTTTGAGAACCTCCACGGTTTCTTCTTCACTTCCGGGATGGTCTGCATAAGGGGAAACTGCTGGGGTGCCACGGTCCGGGTTTTTGTCACTGGTCGATTGTGGTAGAAAGCATCCTGGAGGTTGGACTGCTAGCTCGGTGCGGGTTTTCGAACTGGGAAAAAAAAAGTACAGAGTTCAGGTGAACTCCGCCGACGACTCCGAGGCGCGCGGTGACTTGCAAGGGCCAAATTCGAGGGGCTGAATAGCGTTAGTGCTGAACCTTCCGTAGAGCGCGGGTGCGGTGCGGGCACTTACGTCTCTCCCCCGCGACAGAGTGATATCAATATTACCATCGCAATACTTAATAAATAGCATCGCCATGTCTACTCCCGTTCATTCGTGGGCTTCCACGTCACCGTGTCGGCTTCTAGGACGTTTCGCGCCCTGGAGACCTGGACGAGTTTTCCTTGGCGATGTAGAAAGGCCTCACGGGCAGCACGTGGTGAAAAAGGGGTGCATGTAATTTAGAAATCTTCCCCAAGTCATACAGTATTATATAATTACGGAGGTTGCTGCGTTTGTCTGTTCCATGTATCAGGGTGTTCAGGGCGGTGGCTCACCCTTTCAATATAATCGAACCCTGGCCCTGTCCAAACGAACATGCGAGAAGCACAAGGCTCCTGTTGGGAGAACAAGTGAGGCCCACGTAATTGCTAACAGAAAATCATAGATTTCTGGACTTCGGTATTAGTATTCTAATGAGTCATGTATCATGCAAGGATGACGCATTGGGCCTTCGCCCTGGTGAGTGGGAACAGAGAACGTTTAATGCATATGACCTTGTAGCCAGGTTACAGGATAGGCAAACAATTATTATATTCGGGTCGGAATATGTCTGTCTATCCTTCCTATCGACGCCAAGGGGTCTACAGTGTACACTGGTCGGTCGTGATGGTTGCGAAAGGCGGAGACTGAATTTTTGTGTATCCCCCAAAGGTTAGAGTCATACAGTTGCATTCAGAATTCAAACCTGCGTCGTGGTGGCAGCGTGCCGGAGGCCGACAGGAACGCGGTCGGCGGTGGCTCTGCTTGGGAAGAGTTGAAAAACGCGTCAAACGCATTGTATTCCCCAGACGCCCCACTGGTCTCACGTGACTCGTTATCGTCAGGCTCTTGGTCGCCCTTGCCTATCGAGGTGGATCAGACTCGAAACACAGGGCAAATAGTTCTCGTTGCACTTTTCGGGGCACAAAAAAGTCGTATCTGACATGCCTCCAAGCCAATCAACAGTCCAGGATTGAGAAGGGGGTAGTCGTGTATCATCTATCGCTGCGCCATCAGTCTGCTAAGGCCGTGCAGGCGTCCTCGTGTCCTCCATCAAGCCCACACATCTCACCGTCCAACCTCCTTTATTCAACGCGAATTGCACGCGGATGAAACTACCGATATCATACCGGTTGTGAATCGTAGTCACGGAGCGGAACAAACCCGCAGGCAGCGCCCCCAGGCCTATACTATAAATCTCAGCAGATACCCCTCGAACCTTTCTATTCAGAAACCACCAGCACTATCGGTTAGCATCTCTTGTCTGCACCTTCCAGTGACCCAGGCTTATTCCTCCTTTTCCTTTCCACGTTCAACATAGCAACTTATCACTACCTTGCTCTAAGCACAACCCACATCTCCCACAATGGACCCAGTTCAGAACGAGGAAGAGTGCCCGTGAGTGCTTTTCATCGGCCTTCTGCGTTGCTACCTAACAATATCTTTCTCTAGATACACCTTTGTGCCAGAAACTCGGGGCAAGCTTTTCATTCCTGTTGCACCAGTCCAGAACGAGGAAGAGTGCCCGTGAGTGCTTTTCGTCGGCCTTCTGCGTTGCTACCTAACAATATCTCTCTCTAGATACACCTTTGTGCCAGAAACTCGGGGCAAGCTTTTCATTCCTGTTGCACCAGTTCAGAACGAGGAAGAGTGCCCGTGAGTGCTTTTCGTCGGCCTTCTGCGTTGCTACCTAACAAAATCTCTCTCTAGATACACCTTTGTGGCAGAAACTCGGGGCAAGCTCTTCATTCCTGTTGCACCAGTTCAGAACGAAGAAGAGTGTCCGTAAGTCCTTTCCTTCGACCTCTAGCGTTGCTACCTAACAATATATCTCTTTAGATACACCTTTGTGCCAGAAACTCGGGGCAAGGTTTACATTCCTGTCGCACCAGTTGGCTCGGGAAGCGCCGATCAGAAAAACACAAGCAGTCCCTTATCCAATGTGATTGTTACAACAATTAAGCGGCTGTTCCCATAAGGAAGGGAGCAATGGACCTATCCTAACATTGAAGCCGTCTGAACAGCATTCTCTGCCCTTTTCGTCCACCACGACTCCGTTACCCCTGCCCTCTTCTTCAGTCCCTGATCTTACATTACTTTGAGCCCGTTACCCTTTCCCGCTTCTTATTCCTTCCGCCATTTTCCATCACGTTGGCCTGGATACCCTTTCCTCTACTTATTCCTCTTCTTGCTACGATTCTCTAATGCTGTTTAGCTTGAAGGCTATTTAATGTAACTTGTTTTCGGAACGAATTGACTAATCTGATTTGGATTGGACTGGGAATTGGTTGACCGAGCCCGCGAGTGTGTCGAAAGATTTCGAAAGGCCTCTTTCCGCGAGACTTGAACCCCAAGGCCTTGAGATCGAAGGTTGAAACTCCGAATCCAGTCCCTGCCAGTAGTCCCTTCGTCGGTCAGGCCTGTCGATCATGTACCCCAGATCACGGTTCGAAATCAGCGTCACTATAGACTCGGAACCGCCCGAGGGTGCCCCAGGTTATCAAGATCGGTGCATCGCTCCCCCAGATCACCTGTCAAACAGACCTGCATGAGCCTTCGTGAGCTATCAGCTGAGCACGTCATATTCACGATCATCTCCGCATTGTCGATTGTAGGTGGAATTTGGACGGGTGCTCGCGACAACCGTTTCTTAACGCACTATGAGTCCCGGAGCAAGAATTTTCTGTCGTTGCATTAGGGACCTATCGTGACCAGGACTCGGTAGATTTCACTATGAGCCCAGGGAGGCTCAGTAACTTGGCCCCTAGGTTCACTGCTCAATACCAGATTTAGCAAGCATAACCCTAGGGAGATGTATGAGTTCCTGCCCGCTTATTCCTTCCACTCCTTCAATTGGTGGTCTATGAATCTATTCTGTCGATCTATAGGAGTAGGTGCAAAAGAAAGGTACAGACAGGGGGCGGCGCCACACGTCTTTCCCAGTCGTCTATTGCGGCGCTTTCTCTGTCAATATGTCAAACCAACATCACTGACGCTTGCTAAAAGTTAGAACGCCCAGAGGTGGTGGCATTGAGGGGCCAAGTGATGGCTATGGATTGGTCTAGCAGAAGTCATGAATAGTTAGTGACCGAATCACAAGGACTCTAAGTACCCCACACGTCAAGGGACATGCCTCATGAGTTCCATAGAGTTGAAATCAGTATGCTAGTATGTTTCTCTATGGGTGTCGATTTTCAGAGCCGTGCTTGATCACTGGTCCTTCACAAGTATCCACCTGAAATTTTGAATTAGTCCAGGTGGGGCACATACATCATTCCAAAGAAAAAATTAAAACCACACTAATGGCGGTAAAGTGAGAGGAAGAGCAGCTTCAGAGAGACAATATTCTGAGCAAAGGCAACCTTATGGGGATGCCTGCTTGCAGACGACATCTCCGCGCTTGGTTGACATTCTCCGGTCCAAGACCCATATATGACAATTAGAAGGGTTAGTGACAGCTAAAAATAGTATTAGATTGGCTCAATAAGGCTGCTGTTGGGTTCAAATGGCAGTTGGTGAATGGAGATAATGAGAACGATCGCTCCATTTGCCTGTGACCTTCAAAGAAACTAAGTGAGGTTGAGACAATAATTCGAGACGAAAGCCTCAGTATTGTCAGTTTATGTGAAGATCCTAGCCATTTATTTCCACAGGAAGCCCACTCTCCCTGGGAGACGCGTTAACATACCCACCGAGTAGGCTCCCGGTGTCACACCTGACTCGGAGCTCACAGCAAACCCCGGAGGTCCAAGGGTCCTATGAAAGCCATTTTTCTTTCAGCATATGCCATACATTAATCAAGTGCAACAAACCGAGGACGACCGTGTCGTGCGTCTTCTTCGAAACAACGAGCGACAATATGGTCTCGGAGACGTATTAAGTAGAGTGAACCTGAGAGTAGAGGGAGAAGTGGAGTAGTGGAAGATGATTAAGGAGAAAGCTGGAAGTGGATGACCGCGTGGCCAGCCCCGAAGGGTGTGGGCAAGCGGTCAGCCAGAATATGCAGGACGGGAGCCTTTCCGGATCCATGCGTGGCGCACTAGGCAGCAGGCAAGGAGCCGGGGGGGGGGGGGTTTCAAGTGCAAAAATCGATCTAGAACGAAGTATTAAGCCAAGTGCCAACCCTGACTGATAAAGCTTGGCCTACTCCAATATTAGGGGTATGAGTGAGGTTGTTACGTCAACTCGAGGCTAGCTGGGGTTTCTGAAGAACGACAACGCTGGCAAGATAACCACCAGCGGGGCAGCTCCGGTCAGAGCCACTAGGCCCCATTGATCTTGGCCCGTGTGGTGCATGATGGTATCAGTAGCAAGCCCGAGTTGAAGGAGGAGTATTGCCCAGATGGTTAGCGCCCGTGGAAGGGATAGAACGACACTCAGCCCCCTCAATCCAAAATAATAGCTCTCCGCGTAGCTTATGTATGCGCTCTGAAGAGACAGCATCAGCAAAGGAGAGTCCAAGAACCTATGTATCTAAAATACTAACAATGTCAGATGCAGTGGCTAGTCCGCTTCTTTGGTGGATCCGGTGCAGGAGGATGCTCAGCACCGTGCCCACACCAGCAATGGATGGTACCATTATTTTAAGGACTAAACCAAACTCTTTGTTCATGAACATTAGGAAGAAGCCTGCACTGCGAAAGAAGACCGTTCATCGCACAGAGAACCCACCAAGAACCCCACGCCGATGGCGGCTGCCTAGGAGGGCTCAGGTGTAAGGTACTTACATTACTGTAGCCATGTTCTTTGCATCCGATAAGAGAATGAAACCCATCACAGCGTTGTCAATCACAGTCCAGACGAAAATTGCCACAACATAACCTACGATCAGAGCGACGAGCTCCCAATCTCGCCGGAGTTCGTCGAACAGCTTATGCCAGTGTCTCTGATAAACGATACGGCCATTCCAAAGCGCTGTCATCCTTGTGAATAGCTGTCGTGACAGGTTGAAGCAGAGCAATTCAGCTGATCCTAACTTGAACGAACGGCCAGCCTGGAGAGACGAGTAATCGCCGAGACCCTGCAGTCTATCCAGACGAGGACAATTCAGACCGTATCCGTTGATGTGTCTTACTCGAGCTAAAGAGAAAAAGTCAGCCTAGACAGACTCCTTCACTGTGGGTTGGGAGTGGCGCATCGTACTGATCGAGGCCCAAATACGAGCTAAGCCAAGGTCGGGAGCGTGGACAACTAAGAAGTCGGATTTAACAGTCGTGGTAAGAGGTGCGCACCTATTGACGAGGTTTCGTAAGCGGTCTGTGCGGCAGTCCCTGACGAGTCTATAATTGGGTCGAGTGTAAGACTTCCTCCTCATTCCCACCTTGATAATTTCGCCAGGCCATTCTTCTCACTTTTGAAGCCTTCTAACAGGGACAAATATTGCCGGCATTCTTCCGCACTATACGGGAATGTAGATCCTGGTGCGGTCATGTCATCTAAGAAGCGGAAAGGCTCAGCTGGTGATGGGCTGCTAATGCATAGACGGTGGCGCATTACCAATCGCCCCATGTCGTAAAACGTTTTGTAATTCGTCCTCCGCTGCGGCATCGACGGCACGATGGCACGGGAAGTAGTCCATATGAGTCCAGTACTCTGGCGTCAACGCGGATTCTCGTTGCGCGATAGAGTTAGAAGTACAGTTCGGAGGAAGGAAGAACCGGCGCAGCGGGTGGCTTACTCAATTGCGCCAGTGAGCTGACTTGCCCTACGCCAATTTTATCAACCTTGACATCTTCGGTCCAAAACACTTGACGGGTTGGGTGGTTGACGACATAATATTCCAGGGCTCCCGTTGTAGGCGTCTCAGGAGCTTCCTGGCTCGTGTTGAAAAAGATTTCGACGTCGTCTCGGTCTTGGATATTGTTACGGACATCATCATATGCTATGTTGATGAGGTTTGCGATGACAGGTTTGCGAGGGTCGGCGTGACTGACTATTTTTCGGTCGCAATCGCTCCAATAGGAGTCGCCTTCTGGAGTGATGTGCAAGTCCCACCCATTGGGAAGTTCGTCCTTACTACTATACAAGCCGATTTGTCAGATAGTGACAGGAGAAACTGGTGCTTGCTTCTAACTCAATGACTGTCCAACCATCACTCAAACGAGGGATTTCGGCCAGTGTCGCTTCTTCGGTCCTGAACATTAAGAGTAAGGTTACGAGCGAATGACACTCGAGAGGTCGAGCTTACCGTCCTAGAGGACGGTTGTACTTCGTGTTATTGGATGGTAGTACTGGTATCAACTTCACACCTTTGACAAACGTCCAATGAACAAATGCATCAACTTTAGGGAATGCATTTTGGAGCAAGGCGACACTCGAATTACCGCGGGAGATAACATTTTTGATACCCTGCATCATCCTTCTGCAGCCCTCAGGGAAGTGAGTTGGGGGGAACACAAGGAAAAGATAACAGAGTGTCAAGAGCCGAATATATGAGTGGTGTTAGGGTCTGCATCTGCGAGTCGCACTCGTTCGCACTCGTTTATACAGCAAAGGCCGTTCCTTTTAGAATCTTTCTCTCGTCTGAACGTCTATCTAACCGAATTCCAACTTCGAATTCCCGACTAAACGTCGCGAAATAACCTTAATTTGACCACAACTTTGGGTCAAATTCTACTTTTGGGTCCGCGAGAAGCAATTAGAGTGCACCGCTGACGTGTGTGCAAGGGGCCTCGCTTAACCCCGGAGCCAACGGCTAAATTCCCGCTTCGATGAACCGCTCAGAAATGTGGGGCATCAGCTTGGAAATATCACCCGAGCGAACTATCGAAAACCAGATTGCGGGACTCGCGAAGTCTGTCGGGCTGCTATAAAGCTGCAGCGGGCGGCTCGCAGCTTACGACGAACCAACCCCACAGGCAAGCTTGGATGATGTGAATTCAGAGCTCAAAGGACTCCTCACCTTAACCCATTAGAATTAAAATTCAAGATTCAAGATAGCGGTCGTCGGGGCTGTCCAAAACTACAGCCCTAAAACTCAGCCCGCCCCCCCCCCGCGCCAAGCACGATATTAATCACGGGTGCCCCTTTCTTATGGAAGGATGGACAAAAGCGGCCACCACTAGGCTCTGTAATAAGCACGATCGTACGGAGATAGCTGCTACGCAGACGCCCAAACAACGGCGAAGAGCCATACATATCGACACCGAATGGCTATAGGCCGGATTTAGATCCGAAGGTTTCATCTACCTGTGTATAAGTCGGTTTTCAGGATCCAATTTGTACTTTCAAAGGACTGAGCTACCACATCTTGCGTTGGATCTTGCGCTTGTCGGAAACAGAGACCTAAAGTACGACGGCACAAATTGGGGAACCACAGGTATCCGTCGAACACAATCGTTCCTTCCAGGCGACTAGGCCTCGCCTGCTGCTTTGATACAGATTGCTTGCCATCTATTGTCAATGCTCATAGGCTTTAAGTATAGAATGTCTTGATCCGGCAGCCTCGGTCGTCGAAAATGGTTGCTTCAGGCTATGAAATTCACCGATAAGCAGCCCTCCAGAGAAGCGCACTTTCGAAGTGAGAGAAGAGAGTAAGCACTCGACTGAAAAATCCCAATTTTTGTCCCAAGAGCGGTGCCGATCATAAAAGCCTCGCAACCGAAGGGTTCGCTTGCGCTCCAAGGCGCTGACAACGCCATGTGGCGTATCTCCTCACGTCAGTAAAGCTACAATTAACTTCGCGCGGTGCGAACGACTTGCACAGAAAGCTACAATTATTGCTGTTGGCATCTGGGAAATGGGTCGGATCGAGACCGTTTGAGTGATCACTGCCCCAAAAATGGTGCGACCGGGTAGCATTACACAGTGAAGGAGACACTTAGACTGGAGGTTTGTACTGTCGAGACTGTGACCTTTTGAAATTAACTCGATGTCTCGTTAAGACGCGAGATAGAAGGCACGATCGGACAAGAGGCTCCCCAAAGAGCTACCGGATCTTCGTTACAGGAGTCCGCGAAGGATGCAACGTGGGAACTCCCCAGTCACTGGCCAATCCACCCGAATCGAACCACCCCCTGGAGCTCAGAAGGAGAATATTCTCTGTAAGAGCACTTCTGTGCCAGTGGAGGGGACTGTACCGAGGTCCTGACTCGGATCTGCGCATAGAGTTAGCAGCTTTCCGGTTCGTCGTACCGCTAGGGACTTGACCAGAACTTTCTCCTATCTTTAGTCCCTATACGCCGCATTAGAGCTCCCTGCGCCACAAGCACTGAGTCTACCATTTTGATTAAGGAAGGATTCTATTGCTGAAGAAATTTCTATAAGTCCGTCAAAAATTATCAGTCTCATCTGCTTCATCCACAGCCCGGACCAACGGATCTCCTGAATAAAATTAATTTTGTTCGTTTGCCTCGTCTGATGAGTCGGATTCTCACTTTGACACTTTCGCTAGATTTTAAGGAACGGAACTTTTCTGCTGTACTGGACTCAGGCCTTGGGCCGCAGTGCGCCAACAAAAATTAATAAATAAATGAAAAGCAGTTTGCCTGAGAGATAAGGACAGCGGAGCAGGTTTTATGGAAAGGTACCTCGATTTTGGAAAATAAACCCGAAAAACAAGAGTAGAAATTGCCTGATCGATATGACAGTTTCCTTCACGGAAAAATATTTGCTTGTTTTGACACCGTACTCAGAAGGGCGGAAGTCGAAGGTCGTAGGTCTTACTCCTTACTCCTTACTCTGAGGACCCTGAATATCCCCTTTCCCGCCCCCTTCCCAGACTTTAGATCTTCCGATATTTGACTGTAGTTACCAAAAGAGGCTATAGATAAGATAAGTTGGTAATGGTCTCAGTGGAACAACCCCAAGACCTGTCAGGGCGGACTGGTGAGGACCCCGACTGACACCTCATTGTTGTCCAGGGCGGCGGCGAGCATACTGAACGAAGGTTTGACTCTGCCAAGCACCTATTATATTAATGTTTTTCTCGATCTGTTTCATGTTTCCTCGCATGATAATTGGCCTAACTTTCGTGAAATGGGGACTGGTCGATGTTGGCTGAGACCTCTGGAGATGTAGGCGATGCGATACCCCTGAAGTAGCATTGCAATTACATGTGCGTGCTAAATCAGAGAAATAAGATAGTAAATGCTCCAAAAAAACCTTTCCATTTTCTCCTCATCGCTGACCGTGGCGAAGAGGCGTCGGTCGCGCCGGCGGTCCACGTTCCCGTCCATGATGGCGACGACTCTAAAAGTGGGGACCCTGACATCTCCGGGGGGTCGTTCCATTAAGGTAATTCTTAACTTGTTTATGGCATCTTTTGGTAGCAATGGCAAAGGTTGGAAGATCTAAAGTCGGGGAAGGGGGCGGGAAAAGGAAATTGAGGGCCCTCAGGGTAAGGAGTAAGGAGTAAGACTTACGACCTTCGACGACGCCCTTCTGAGTACGGGGTCAAACAAGCAAATATTTTTCCGCGAAGGAGACGGTCATAGATCGAGGCGATACTAGACATTTGGCTGTAGAAGGAACGTATGCTGGGTTATTCATAAGCAGGAGCATTCGAGTGGGGATAGAGTTAGGGTTCCTTCATGTTCGCTTCCATTTTCGGTCACCAAAAGCAGAAGCTATTTGTGACGATACCGCGTCGGACTGGTTTGGATGCTATGGCAATCACCTTATGGTATCGGGCTTTCGCCAGCAAATAATGGGTAAGCGCGGGGTGAGATGCTATGTAGAGGGATCAGTAAAAGGAACCAAGTCGACGCGATGCCAGAAGTGGGAAACGGTAAGTTTGCACAGTCAAACAGGGAGACTTAGAATGAACGCCGCACCGCCAGAGCTTGGCAAGGGAGGAGAGAATGGCAGATCATAAAACTAATTGAGTGTTTTCGCTGTCTAGCGGATAATTTTGATGTGCGAGCCGTCCGTCTGCCATCAGCGGTAACCGGATGTTAGGACCGAATTGCCATCTCAGGGACGCCTCTTCACCGCACTGAGGGGTTCGCATCATCTTCTCTAATCTGCCAGGCGCTCACCGCCATCGATGCCACCTCACGAAGCCAGGTTGTGTTTTTCTGTCCTGAGACCTGGGTTGTGTTGTCCGTACACCCACGCGTTGGAACTCACTCCAAGAAGAAACTACGTAATGGCGGGCACCCAGAGTGACTCATGTGTTAGATCCTTACAACAACCTCCCCGTCGAAAACGAAACATGTACAATAGTGAAATTGCCTTCGAAAGTAAGCGCTTAATTATCCATGCCTCCCTTCCTCGCTCCCCACTTTATGTATAGCGTCCACGACTAACTCGCATACAAGCTCCTGCTTTCAACGAGGTGCAACAAAAGGATCTTAAGAGCGTAACCGAAACTCCCTATTCGAGCGTGTGTTCTTCGATCGATACGCTAGGAGGCTTGCTGCTGGTCAGCCTGACTACCCGCTTTCTAATTATGATGTAAACAGCACGGACGGAGTGGCCCTCATAAAGATACCACGTCCAGAGCAAGAATTGTAATTATTAGTTCCCTAACGAAGGCGAGTCGCGCTCAAGGAACGACCGGCTGCTTGATTTCTAGGTCGCCGCTCGGATCCAAATGTCTTGCCACCCGGGAAGATGTTCAGATACTTACGCATTTTTGATTAGCTCGATCGTTCCCCCAAAGCAGGATTACACGCTCAGTGCAAAATCTTCTTTCGGCTAGACGTGGGTTGAACTAAACCGGAAAACGGGCCTTCTGGTATGGGAAAGCGAGAATATTCGAAATGGCGTACCATTAGTTTCGGTCTAATCTGTGGTGCTCTAAGACTCTGAGGAAAACATCTTCCATCGATCGTCAACCGATCGCGAGAACTGGTGTCCCCAATTGCCTCAGAAGAATCACCGGTAACCTAGGAGAACAAACGGCTCTATTCGAAGAGACTAACTTTCAATTACACACCACAAGTCGGAATTCAGCCACCAATCGGACGTGCGATGCGTTCGGGATCGGAAGTTGACGGCCCCGAAAAGATCGAGTTCTTTTTCGAACTCAGATGCCGCGAGTAGTTCAAGGCGCTGTGTATCTAGAAGAGAAGCTTCATTTCCGTCGAGAACCGGTTGGCATCTTTGCAAATGGTGGAGCATGGGACTGATTTCCCATTTTTGCGAGCCGTTCGAAGAGTCGGACTTTCACGCTAGTGCTCAAGGTTTACGTTCCAGGAGGCAATCTGACCAGAGTCAGGGTATACAATGCTCAACCCTTCCATAACCAAGTACTAATTACAATAACTTGAAAAATCTTCCCCGCGGGATCTGGATCATTTACAGCGTCATGCGTGGACCTAGCGGGTCTGGGTCTAATTGAGGGCGGTGGTACGACGACGCCGGCACCCCGTCGTTATGATTGGACATCAAATGCGCTATGTCGAGTCGTCGTAAATATAAGTAGGACGCACTATCAATTTGATTCAGCTCAGGGACAACCCACAGGTCCGGAATCGTATAATCCAGTGACTGTACCTACGTTCACAATACTTCTCATGTGCCACGCCGTAAATCAACTCAGGGGGCTGGGGCTCAATAACATTGCGTTTCAATGTAGGGATACGAAGTCTTGGCCACGAGCGGGAAAATGAGCTTCATGACGTCAGTGTCAACAGCACCTAGAGAAGGACGTAATCTGGGTTATTACAAATACTGCGAAGCCGACATTCGCGGACCGAAGAGACGGGAATGGTGCAAGGTTTAGTGAATGTTCCATATAGAATGTGACCACCAATTGCGGATGTTTTGATCGTGTCTGGGGCGGGCCGACCTGATTAAGAATGTCATTATGTACTACTTAAACCATCACACTTGTGCTGAAGGAGCTGCGTGTCCAAACAATGACGCGATCCCTTGTAGTATAAGTTTCTCCTTCCCGGCGTCGGTCTGATGAATATCAAGGCAAGGGTGCTTCCATTCAAGGAGGTACGATTCGAGAGCACGGAAGGAGCAAGAGCATGTCAGTAATTGAGGGCGGTGAGCTAGGCAAACACGTCCACGAAAGGCCGGTAGCGTCAATAACCCTGGCTAGGGTCGCAGCAGGGAAGCAAACTACAGAACTACCGGAAGAGAGTCCCATATACACATGTTCAAGTTCGAAAGGAAATTCGGATGCTTTCTAGTTACGGAATTGCAAGCGATCGCGCGCCCATTCGGGCTATGTTATAGAACGCCCAGGATAGAAGGTTTGTCTCAACTGCGACCGATTCACCTCGGAGTTCTTTCAAGCGTGCTGCGCCACCACTGTATTACTAAATTTCGACGAGTTTTCCATTTCTCTTCGATCTTGTACGCTCCTTGGGGCCGCTGGTACCGCAGCCTTTCGGTAATAATAGCCTTAGACGCAAGCTGTCCGGGCAATCAAAGGCTGTGTTTCGAGGCGAACTCGTGGTCGAGTTGCTTGACAACGATCACCTGATGCATCTCCTGATCATATGTCCCGAGGCAACCGCCGGATGACCGTTCCTGCATATAACCGCGTGCCTCCGTTGATAATTAAATAGCTCATTCGGGGAAGCTACCATCATGATCTCGGGTTTAACATGTGTCCCTCCGATCCGGCGGCCTGACATCAATCGTTCCATCGGAATTTAAACAGAGCACCGACGGAAGCCAAATTCTATAGGTCGGGAGAGGTCGCAGTCGAGGTTACGCGTCATTTCCCCATATTTACACTATCCCGTAAACCCCACAGCTTCAGATGACCGAAAATTCGCGACTCTGTAAGTACATAGCTGTGTTCGGCAAGAGTATCGATTGATGATATTGCAAGGCATCTGTATCGATTGAGGTCATTTCATACACTTTCGTGCTTGTCAATCCCGTGAAGTAATAGGAAGGGGCAGCAGGCCTAGGCTTGTAATTGTCGGGAGTTTGCAGGCGACGTCTCTGTGTCACTGCATCCAGAATCCTAGAAAATAATAAGCGAGGAAGTGGTATGCTTGCGCGACGTGGGCCAAATAGAATCAGGACAAGAAGGCGTCGAATTTCAAATATTCCGGGCTAATTTTCAGCGACGGGAATTAAGCCGCGTGTAGGAACTAGTTGTTTCTCATGCAGCAATCTTACGAAAGCAGCGTTATGAGCTACAGGGTAGCTTGATATCTCGTATGGCAGAGGGAATAGTGAGCCTGTTGCTCTGCACCCGTGACCTCGTGTATAAACCGCCGAAAAGGATATAATATACCACCCATGGAAGACGTTTCCCTTCAGAAAGTATCACCAATCAACACCAACTAGTGAGCATTATGTCTCTGGCTAGCAAGTGATGAGCTTGTCTGGTCGATCTCTCTGTCTTATTCCTCTCACGGCATCCCCACCTTAGGACTCCTGCCCATTGACAGCACGATCTCGTCGTGTTAAGAGTACAAGCAACCAATTTTTCTGCTGTGAGTCCATGACTCACGAGCAGCCCTATGAGCCCTATTTCTCCGCGACTGTCGCACAAACTTACGGCAACGACAACCGAAACGAATCTACCACCCCCATCCCAGACAACATCCAAGTATTATAGACGCATACCAAAGCTTTTTTGTACCACGAGCCAAGCTTGCCATATGCGGGCTTGGCACTGGTCTTGTGCAATCAGCTCAAGCCGCAGGTCTCAAGCCGCCAAAGAGTCGGCCATGACTTCAGCAGATGGTGACCTGGAGGAGACTCAGTCCGCTAGTGGCGGAGGTTTGGGTCGGCTTGCTACTAAACGCCAAAGCAAGAAGTTAAGTGTTGCAAGTGCGCATTCCAGGCTTTAGGCTGTCTTGGAATTCCCAGTCTGATTTACGCACTTAGACACGGACAGGCCAAACGATGAAGCAGATATCAACCCGATGAAGGGATTTGTGAATTACATAGTAACAAATGCATCGAGATTCATCAGACTTCCTCCCATTGAGATTGGGATCATCCTTCCGGTTCTTGTTGCCAAGCTGGCTCGTTGGTGGGGCCGGTGGCCAGTGCTTTCTCCTCGGATTGTGAACGGGGATACCCTTCCCTGCTGGTGGTCCAGTGGCTCATGTTGCAAGAGGCTAATATTGTTAAGGCTCTGATGCCTAGAGAACTCAGGTAAAGTTGTTACCTAACCGGAACTCAATAAGTGGTACGGAGTCAGCTCCCCTGTTGTCTTTGCTGCAGAATTCACCCTTCTCTCCTCGCGCTACCATTGCCTATCGAGTTTAACTTTCTCTCCTCACTCTACCATCGCTTATCAAAACGAGATTTGGCGTGAGTGAGGCAAACCCTTATGTCGGGGCTTATGGACGACGAGGTATTCTTGAAGAGACCCGCGATAGCGCCACCCAGGAGCCCTTCTCTTCCAACCGGCCCCTCCCCCAAACTAACCGAGTGGCCGTACACTACCGTGCCAGTCCATCGACACGTTCGTACTATGCTACCGACACCAAATGCAACTGACAAGTGTCTCAGGGGCGGCAGCAAAGGGTGTTCGTGGTCTCGAGCTTCCTTTTATCATTTGGCTCCCTAAGAGCTTGCTCGAAAGAGATGAGCTTGTCTTGGCCTTCCAGGGATAATCTGAAGAAGATTGATCATTCCAATTCCTAGCTCGCTGCTCACGATAGTACCCTCTCTCCGCGAGACTTGCCGCTGTTCCATGAGAAAGTACCGTCCACCGTCCCTCCAAAGAAAAAAAAATAGGAAACCTTCGCAAGATTGCCACGAGCAAAGGCTCCACCGCAACAACGAGCGAGATACTGAGGAATAGCATCTCAGTGTTAGGATATATTGAAAGAGAGGTTCAAATTTGCATCCAAGATCTAAGGACGTTCAAACGATCAAACGGAAAGTGGAGGACCAAAATACGACCGAACGAAACCAAAAGCTCCAAGTTCACTTCTTGCCCGTCCGTGCGGTCTCGTAGTTTTGCAGGAACCAGTCCACGGTCTCTTGCAACGCCTCATCGAATGGAGTGAACTTGAAGTCGCTGCCGATCAAGCTGAGGAGCTTGGCGTTGGTGGCCGGTTTCCGGAATTGACCATCAGCGCGAGAGGTATCGAACTAGTCAGGGGGGAATATATAGAAAACCGTCTTCAGAGATCGAGGGGTGATGAGTTAGAAACCAGACGACGTACCTTATATTGGCCCTCGATGCCGAAGGCTTTCGTGATGGCTTTGGCGACTTCCTCGATCGATACTTCTTCGTCTTCTCCAACTGTAGCCCAAGATGCAGAGAATTGCGCGGGGAGATGTTTGATGCGTGAAGTACGCGTGGTATTAACGTGCAGGATCCATGAAAGGCGTTTTCGTTAGGAAGAAGAGACTGTCGGCCTGCGGGTGATGTCACGCACCGGACAAGATCAAGGGCTCAACGTCGTCGTACTCCCTCAGCATCCAGATAAACAGCTTGGCAAGATCACGAGAATAGATGAATTGTCGGAGGGGCTTGCCAGTTCCGGCAACGGTGAGTTTCGCGTCCTCGTTGCCAGCTTCGATCTCCTCTGCAAGGAAAAGGGGAGGTACACGTCAGAATGATTCGCAGTCTCCCATTGACCGATCCATTCCATACTTTTGATTTTGTAAGTCTTATGAATCAGGCCGGGGATAACGTGACTGTCTTCCAAGTCGCTAGAGAGGAATAGCAAATGTCACCGGGACGGACCCAAGGAAGAGAGGTATTCGAACGCACAAGTTATCATATGGCCCAAAGACGTTAGTAGGGATTGCAGAAGTGAAATTCATCCCGAACTCCTCCTTGTATGCGCTGTCGAGCGAGACGCCCCCCCCCCCCAAGATCAGCACTTTGCCTCCCCACTGCAAAACGAGAAGCCGCATGCACGTACTGGTTATATACATCCACCATTCTCTTTGCGTGTGCGTATCCAAAGTTGCTGTCATGCGGCGGACCGCTGTGAACCTTGTTCTCGTCGAGCGGGTACGTGACCTTGTCAGGGAACACGCAAGTCGACAAGCAGGAAATGACTTTCTCGATCTTGGGACGGGGTGCTCCATCGGGATTGTGGGAAGATTCGAGGATGTTGGCGTTGATGAGCATGTTGTCTCGGAGGAAAGTGAGCTACACATGGGCGAGATACGTCGCGGGCGTACGCTTTGTCAGAAAGATACTGCAGTACGAATGCGCCGCAACGGACCTTGTATTTCATGTTCTTGAAAAGACCACCGACTACAATGTGCCAAGGTTCAGATCGACAAACGAGTGATTGACATGAAGTGTCCAACCTAGTGCAGCGAGATGGATAACATGGGTTGGCTTGTACTTCTCGAACATTGTCTCCGTCGCCTTGGGATCCCTACCAGACGTAGAAAGATCAGAAAAACGCGTATCATTCGACCAAGATAACGACTGACCGGAGATCTCCATCTTTACTGGTAGCAAATACCCAAGTTTCACCTTCACGTTTCCCGAATTTGCTGCCCACCGGCTCCGTTTCGACAATGTATTTGATCGCTTGACCAACGAGACCGCTACCGCCTGTGACGAGAATCACTGACATTGTGGGATGAGGGTTTGACTATTGGATAGAGGAAGAGAAAGCGGTTTGGTAACGAGACCAAGGGCGGGGGAGGGTTGGAGATTGCGACTTGAACCGATCGGAGTCAGGGGTTGCTGACTAGTGTTCTCAGCGGCGATCTCTCCTACCGCCACATACTGTCCAGACGCGCTCCCCGCCTGCTCTACGCGCCAATGCCTTGATCGAATAGCAGAGCAGATAGCCTCTATAGGAACACAGTAGGGAATGCCGACTAGCAAGGTTTTTTTCTTCTAATTATAGAAGAAGAAACTTAAGCGCTGTTTGGAAGTAATCACGTTTGTTCCGAGGACCGACGGTAGCCATTACGGGCAATCCCCACGCCTCACGAACTTCCCAGATTTGCGTTGTGGCTTGAAATGGGCTACGCGATCAGATATGGAAGAGTTTTGCGGGAATGCAAGGGTTTTGATTTGGACTAAATGCACAACACAATTGCTCCTCTCTCTCCCCAGTTGCAACCTTCGAATGCGGTGAGCAATTCGCAGATAGTTGCAGTTGTGTTCCAGCCGGGGCGCTCGAGCCCGTTGGCTGGTCTCAAGTGAAGGTCAAGCGTCTTAGATGCGTAAGTACCCAAAGGGATTTAGGTCGGTGTGCTGAATTCCCTCAAACGATACTGCTGATCGGTTTCCCCATTAAGGAAAGCATTATCTGGAAAGACCTGGTGGAGGCTACAGTCCTCGATGTCTGCGCCCTGAAAGCCCTGAAAGCCATCTGAAGGCTTTCCGTGATGAACAGAGTGCAATACCTTGTTGTCCGCAAGCCACGTCTCTCTGCACATTTCGGTTGTCCTTGAGCATTGTTCTGGGGGTTTTGCTTGACTAGTCCGTGGCGAAGCAGCTGGCTTTGTGGGTCAATAATCTTCCATCCCTTGCCAGATGGCGACGACGGTCTCCGAATCGACCACTCTCCGAGATTGGAAGCACGGATATCCAGATTAAAAAAAACTATTGAAAAGTAGCTGTATTGGTTAACGTTGGATCCGCCTTGTTTTTGGCGTTGCTTGAGGCTGCTCAGGACGTTGCTTGCAGAGCGCTCCTTCTCCTCTGAAAGCTGCCAACCGAACATCACCGATATGCATTACGATTACGATCAAGGCGGACCGGGCTCCACCTCGACTTCTGCCTGTGATCATTGATGGTCACTGTGACCATCGAAGCACGGGGTGGAGCTTCTGGCTCCGACAACATGCTTCTCCCGCACGTAGGCCCATGCTGGGTATCCGACTACGAACTCAGAAGACGCGCTGTGCCCGAAGGCTCGGCTTTACCCGGATGGGCATTGCGGAGCTCAAGCCACGGAAAGTTTGCCGCGGCCCGATGCCAACCTGCCGTTCTACGTCATCAGTAATGTCACAAATCGTGCCGCAGCTTTACACCCGCGGCGATAGGTTCCCGGTCCCATAGTGGCGCCTATACTTGCCCATTTCCTGACGCATATCGAGGCGATACCCGCGCTAGAGGCGTTGGGGCCCCTGCGGGAATTTAGAATTTTGATCGGGCCTCGTTTTTCGCTATGGAAAACGACATGCCCGGGGGCAGATGCACCTCGCACCAACAAGCACGACCATCTTGGTGACCACCGCCACAGCTTTTCCAGTACCCCCCAACCCAGCTCACCCGTATGCCTCCAATCGGTGCCACCAAACCTCTCGCCTACCACTCGCTAACCTGGCGGTTTCGCCTACCCAGACATTTCGTCCGTCGAACTTTCCGAGAACAGAGAGGCGATGGAGACAATATGTGCTTTCGTTCACCTGTGCGCTCCATGTCGCCGGTGGTTGAAATGAAGCCACAATGCATAGCTCCCTCGTCGATGGTGTGAGTGTCTGGGCGCGTACCCTTTTATTCTAATTATGACTGAGCTGCAGACAGCATTATCGCTTTTTAAGAAGATACTCATTTAGCCCTGGTCATCCTTGTTCGTCCTTCTACGTTACAGGGCGATTCTTCGGGAGCACCAAAGGGCGGCGGGAAGACCTCGGCGGATCAGCATACCTTAGTGCCACTAGGGACCAACCAAACGTTTAAAATACTCAAAAATGCGAATAGATGCGGATAAATACTGTAATACCAATCGACTTGAGGAAACTCCAAAGTCGGTTTGGAGGTCTCCTTGCTAGCGAATTCGTTTAATTGCAGAACGTTCATGACCCTCGACTTGGTAGATAGTTTCGGAGAAGCGATTGTCGATACAGTTCCTAGCCTCTATGCATTTCCTTGGATAGCTGACACAATACAACACCTTGCCTTGCGCTGGCGTACAACTGGAGCTCGTTGCTTGGCCTGTAATGGACTATTGAACAGACATACAAAGCTCTCAGTTAACCTCAGTGGTTCGACTTATCGGTAAAATATATATAATATATAATGGCATTGCCAATCTCAACCCGAAAGCAAAATATTACTTCGATAGGAGTTGAACGTGAGATATGTCAATTGATGACGCACGAAGCATCTGTGGCATGAACCCTGACAGCACTCACGCCTTCGATAAAATGGTATGATTTCAGAGCCCAGTTTGAACCACATTCTGCTGACTGTAACCCCTAAGCTAGTATATCGTTGGTTAGCGAAGAGTGAAGTGATAATGTGCTTCTTGCACAGCCGTTACCGCCCCTGTCTTGATGTTTGTCACACTACGTAAGGTCCAGATGCCGACCGCTGACCAGGGGACCAGTGATGGGAGTTGAGTATCATCTAGCTGGTGCGATTACCCCTACGTAAGACCCAGTGATATCAGTGCACGTACAGGAGTCTTATGATTTCGCGCAAGTTGTGCGAGGCTGCTTATCGTCGGGACGATCGAGCTACGGCAAATCAACTAGGACACCGCAAAGAGATACATCTGTGAGGGATTTCGTACTAATGGTAGTCGGTATTCAAACTTCGACCTGAGTTACAATTTTCGATAACTGCAAGCTAGGTCTATGTGCGCCGCTGCACGGAGTCCTCGCATTAGCCGCACTGCTACCACACCGGCTTGCGCAGTGAACAGCTTCGAGATGCAACCTTCTAGGAGAATTTCAGACATGAAATTTCAAATCAAAGTGAGGCGCGGTGACCCCAACGACGAGTCGTACAACCTGACTGTCCTTCCACCTGCTGTAACCACCACAATAACCGCTCTGCCACAGCCAGCTGGGAGACACAGACTTAGAAGCGCAATTTCTTTAAAAGAACTCCGTTTAGTAGCTATGAAAGTTCGCTGGTCGTCCAATACTATGGTAACGCATTGTATCAACGTTGTGCGCCGACCGAGGTGGCCGCGTGGCGTTGTTGCGCGCGGACGCGGCGGGCCCATCGGGCGCGGACCCACATCAGAGCACAGCAAACACAACACAATCGCTCAACGTGAACGACACGAGCTTTACTCCTGCTCTTGAATGACGACCTTGCTAATTTCGGTCTTCACATCGCCCTCCTTCGCGCCGGACACTCTCAGTCTTCCCTCGCGGTCCTGGCGAGCATGGACCATCTCAGCCTTGGTCTGGGCAGCTCTGTAGACGGACTTGGGCAAATATCGGCGTCTGAATTGAGAAAAAAGAAAGTGCAATTCAGGTCCATCAGCATGGCAGTCGATCCAGTTCGCCGAGGGAGAGGGAAAATTTTGTACCGATTGATTCTGCCGACCTCCACGTCGTTCTTCCACTGTTCTCTCAATTTATCTCGGTATTGTCGTGCAGCAACGTCGCGCCCATGAGACACACCCAACCTCTCAGAAGCACGCGCCTTCCACATTCGAACATTTCCGTCGTCCGAGCCGGTGAGAATGAACCGAGAATCGTTTGTGTAAGTCGTGGCAAATATCCTGAACAAGGGATTGGGCGAATCAGGGTTTTGACGTTCATGGGTGGTGTGAGAGGCCAACGCACCTCTGCATCCGCTTCCCGTGGTAAATGTCTCGACTTGTCCGTTCTTGTTCTCTCCAGATTCGAAGCGTTCGATCCCAACCCCCACTGGAAAACTCGTCACCCGTGGGGCTCCAGTCACAGCTCATGACGGCCGCGACGTGCCCTCTGTACGCCGCTGTGGGCTTGGATAGGTTTCTGATATCGAAAGTGTAGAGATTATGGTCCTCTGAGGCTAGTAGAATGCGGGTTGGGAAAGTGGGGTTCCAAGAGAGGGCATTGCAGCGGAACTAGATTTTCCATCAGACTCAGCCAGGGAGGAATGGTGAAGACGAACGGATCGCGTACGTTGAGAACGAGTCTTCTCTCAGCCTTTGCTGTCCGGATATCGTACAGTGTGAAGGTTCTGTCAGTGCCTGTAGTGGCAAGTACAGAAGTTTCAGACCAGTTAAACTTCAGAGCAGTGATGTTTTCCGTAGAAGTGGGAAAGCTTAACGTCGATATTGGAGAGGATCTGCAAGTACACATTTTGTGAGATCCTGGAGTAAGCGATCTACGTAAGGACCCTTAAAAGAAGAATAAAGCGTACTTGTTTTCGTCCCAGATATGGACCACATTCGAGCCTGTGGCGAATAATTGATCCGAACGATGGTGGTCAATAGCACTGAGAGGGAAGCTGGAGTTTAGACCGAGCGCTGATCACAACGGTGGATGAACACACTTGAACGCGGTGCTTCCGGAAAACGTGGCGCTAGGTTCTCTCTGAAGCACCACTTTGAGGAAGGGTCGCGATGCGGCCATGGTTGAATAATACGTACCGTTGCCCTTGAATCTTCGTCATCAACGAGCCCATCACCATCAGAGGTGGTTTTTGTGTCCCAAAGTTTCACCAGCCGGTCGACTCCACAACTCAATAATCTTCCGTCCTCCGTGAAGCACAACCCTGATACTACTCCTTTGTGGGCTGCCGAAAAGCGGAGGAGTTTGGTTCGCGTAGGCAAGTCATGAACAAGAATGCCTAGAATATTTTCAAATGAATGATCTCTTCTTTATCGAAATTACTGGATGCTCACCTCCGTCGCCAGCTCCGCTAGCAATGAGATTTAGCACGCTAGGTTTTTTTGCGAGGCTGTATACACCATCTATATGCCCATCCAAGGAGCCAATATAAGGCTTCGCAAACATTCGGTCTAACTTGGCAGCATTTAGAGCCCTTGCACGTTCTCGGGCCTTTGCAAAGGGGTGCACGAGAGGGTCGAGGTTCCTCGAGACGGGCGTTGGGTCCCCACTCCTTGATGGCAGGTGCGATGAGGGTGTATGGTGTAAAACCGCTATTCGCTGCAGGTACGTGGGGTATTTTCAACCATACTCTTGTTCAGGAGAGAGCCAAACTTACCATGAAACTAAGTGTTAGGGGTTAGTAGAAAATCTCAAGGCCATCCATGGACAAATAATGTCAAACATTATATGAGCATTTAAGGCCCGGAGCGAGAATCCCGACATCTGATAAGATCTTATCAAGATGAAACTGAAAACCTCGCGGCTCCCTGGTATGCCGCCCCGAGCAATCAAAGCGCAATACGGATCCTCCTATAATACGATTCCAGTCAGAAGGTGGCTGCGGCATCTGTACAGATCGTTGACCTGAGTTCTAATGGGGACCGTTGACGAGTTCTTCTAATTGACAGCTTTGTATGTCTTAGGAAGAAACGGGGCACAGTTTCACAAGCGGAAGCGGGGGCGGAGTCTTTTCTGCTATGACTCCATGGTACCATCACTTATTGGAATGAGCAGAACAGTCGGATTAAGAACACGATCACCGTTCGGTTCTCTGCATGAAGATTTTGCCCAATATTCAAGTACAATAAATAGTAGCTAGGAAGCTTTGATAGGAGAACATATCGCTGCCTGTAGTCCCTAGTTCGAAGTAGATATCCCAACTCGAGCCAATTGACATCATGCACTTGCAAATCACACTCAGATGGATTTCCCGAGCTATTTATTACACTGCATCTCAATGCCTATCGTAGAATTAGTAAGCACCGTCAACACTGCCATTTTAATCAAGATTGTGACTGAGACTGGTTCTCAATATGCCCTATTGTTGCCACCGATAGACAAAAATTGACGAGGGCGGTTGGTTCCATCGGCCGTCCCCTCTGCCTAAGAATGGATTCTCCAAGCCGCATTGCCTTGCTATCGAGACTATAATCCTATTTCTGAAGCCTTGCGGGACTAAGTACAAGATTGTATCTAGGTTCAGCATCCGGTCAGACTTGCATAGGTAAGACGCCACGGTCAATCACTGCAATAATTGTGCCTCCGCCTTTCGCTTCTCACCCCTTTCGGGTAGCCGAGGCTGGAGATCACTCATCATCCGATATCACTGAGCAATATGTGCTATGAAAACGATATTGTATTCATATTGTATTCAGTTGGAACGAGCATAACAACTGGGAGAGGCCGCTGGCTTTGCTAATGTCCGATCCCTGGTCCATATCTATATAAGTGCTATGGATCTTTCTTAGATTACAAGCGATAGTCTGTGTCAATAAATACGGATGTCGCCAGTCAACGGGTGCCTAATTTTAGCCAGACTGGGTCGAGGTGGATGTCTCCGGCTTCGCTCCCCAGTCCAGAGAGAACGCGATTCCACACCTACACACCGTTTAATGGATCCTTGCTCTGGGTGTAGGGGATTGCGGTCATCCAAACTTTGGCCAACCGTTCGAATACTCAAAGGGTAACAAAGAAGTATCCCTTCGGAGCTTGTGTGTGGGTGCAGGACAGTGCGAAAGGGGCAACTGCCAGAGATTTCTCAGGAAAATTGAATTGAATGCTGAAGACCTCGGAGCTTGTTGGAGACCGTCTAAACAGTTGTGTGCAAAAGATGAGCACGGTTACAAACTAATGGGATCTTAGGTAGAAAGGTTAGAGATCACGTCCAGGAGAATACCGGCATTGCGGTCGGAGATACTGTAGAACAGGCCAACGGTTCGAATTCCGTAAGCGGGGCCTCGCGGCGTCCCCGACCCTCTGATTAAGCGAAGCCAGAGGGAGGGTTTTCTCAGCCCAAAATGTTCAGGCACATTGTATGATGTCACTTCACGTCATCCCCCACCCTCTGATTGAGCGAAGGGTTTTGCACCGGTGACCCGATTTCCCCCGATTTCGTGACGTCATTCCGCATTCTGCTGGATGTTCACGTCGACGTCCTCGACCGTTAAGTCCGCTCGCACCACACACTAGGCAACGGGAGCGTTCAGGAAATCGGGACGGGAGAGATGGCGAAGGGCGCTGGAGGAAGACGCTGCTGCGAGACCAGTCCCGGCCATCACGGTTAGCCTAATAGCGTGAGTTCGTTTTCCTCTCTCAATGCATCCGATTGTGTTCCCTCTTCTTCTGGTAACTACTAGATGTAAGCGGGGTATCTGGGGTTCTGTCCCCCCGCACACCTCGATGTCCTTAGGCAGTCTGCTGGCGTGCTATAATCATCATCAAGTTCGGGGATGCCATTTATGACGGCATTTTTCACGGAATATTCAGCCCACACCCATCGTCCCTGGAAACATCCCAATCAGGTCAGAATCCCTGAATGATAGGAACCTCGATCGCCATGCTATCGTGACCTTAGAACGAAGCTGTCCACAAACACTTTATATATTCCATTGTCCTGCAAACTTCCCAACAACGGTACATTCTGTATCAAGGTAATTTTTATTTATTTGCTGGCTTGATACCGGTTTTTGTGTACGGCTGCAACGTGATGTATGAACTATGTTCGCCCCGCGCGATACTCTCAACATGCATCCACCGAGCCTCTCGTGCGCACTGCGGATGACCGTACCAACGTGAGTTTCTCTCACCGACGACCTTGTTCTTTGACATTTTCATAGCCTCTCAAGTCAGGTGTTGCCTCTCCGGAAACCAATTTGTGTTGTGTGAGAAATCATGCAAGCTCAGTGATGGATATAAGGCTCGGTCAGGAGCGCCTGAGGAAGGTCATTCTAGAGCTTAGTGAATTCGTCCCCACCCCCTCACCGCATGCCCTTCCCGCCGTCGTAGACCTTTGAAAACCACATAGACACGCTGTAAGACTTTACTACTGCATTTTAGATGTTCACTATCGTCAAAATCGACTGTTTATCGTCCGGTGACCTGGCCGACACCCTCGGTTCGGTACGGCTCACAGCACTTGACCGCTTGACGACCTCTCGAGAAGGACCTGAGCGAGAGCTGGTTATTGCAGTGAGAAATCAATGCTATTTTTGAAGTCATATAAATCAAAAACGTCGGCTACAGTGCTACGGAATAGCTCGATTCTGAATCCCCGGAGCACGCTGCACGTCGAGCCGCCGCAAGTCAAGTGCACTCTCACCCAGAAACGCTAAGGTTAGAAGCAGAAACTACGCATCCATTATATGAGCCGTTCCCTACCCCAGTTGAAAAGCTTGAGGCCTATCATTTCTGGGAACTCGAAGGCATTTTTGGCGCGGCTTCCTTTCGCTGTGCCTTTGTGTCCATCAGCTTGCCCGATTTCCCACACGACACGAATTTGGTTCCCGGAGGGACAATGCCTGACTTGAGAGGCTAAAATTTTCGCACTTCACTGCCGACTTCATTTGTTAGATCATTTAGCTCTCTCCATCGGTTGTCGTTGTATAGTACATCATCGATTCACACGTTCGTATCGATATTGGGTCGCCATATCACTTCGTTTTCAGACCTTAGACCTTCATGCAAAGTGATTCTGACAACGTAAATTTCTTCTCCGTCGATGATTTTTTGATCCTTACCAGCTCTGCCAATCCCTTCCATTGCTCTGCAGGCATCGCTGCCGTTTCTGTTCGATGTCAGATCTGACTCGTATGCAACATAATGTATTGAAATGTCTACTTTCTTGGCCAGGGGTCGGGGAAATGGCGCCTCCGCGCGCCGCTACGATTAGTTATGCGCGGCCGGATGGGACGGGGTGCGGTTCTCACGTCATCAACGAGGCGGTGCAGACCAAGCACAATGCACTCCCACCGTGTTGTGGAGCATACGGCTTCCGGCAAGGTCGAGTTCGAGGTGAAGGCGGTTAGTCTTGCCTCAAGAGTTATAATAACCATTGGAACGAACTGAACATGGGCGACCACCATACTCAGAACTGAGTTACATTGTCATCACTTTATCAAGGAATTGAATATCTCTACCCGTTCGTGACTGGAGCAGAACCAGGTCTTGAGCACTCGACCTTCGCAAGTTCTAGGCGTAGTAACTGTGTGGCGTTAAAGTTGCAGTTTCACCTTCTTGGTTGGACTCGGTAGTTTACCATCTGATCCATAATCCCTTACCTCAAGCTAACGAGCAAAATTAGCTTTGAGGTCTAGAAAACGGTCTTTGGGCGCCAGGAAACGGAATGCTTGAGGAGGGTCTTCTCGAATTGGACGCGACGTTGTGACCTTCACGGAGCGAGCAACTTCCGGGTCCTCCAATGAAAATGGGGGACGGTGAAACAAACCTTCTCCGCTTCTAGAGTTGTGCATGACTGAACTCCGTGAGATGGAGATTACTTCTACCAAAGAACTAGGACTCCTTCCAAGGTGGATACTCGGAGAAGCCAGCCGCTGGAGATGGTTGCATAACGGGAGGGGTCAGAGCCCCACAGGTAAGAATGAGGCGCCCAGCGGGTCATGGGGAGAGTACATCTGGAACGGATCTCTCACATTCGTTCATAGCAGTGCATGGCTGACTGGGGCGAAAGCTCGCCAACCTTCTGGAATCAATGTAAATGTATGTGAACTTTCTAGTTCACTCCACCGCGTAGGATGGGACAGCCGCAGCTCCTCCGATCGCTGACCTCGCCCCACTCAACATTGATAGATAGAATGCCACCTGTTCTGCCATTCAGCTTAGCCGGAGCGGACGTGGTGAATACGTTAAGGCGAAGAGATGAACTCTGAACGCGTTGTCTCCACCTTTGTGACACTATCGAACCAATGAGACTCATTAGGAACGGTTTGTCGCCAGAAATGAATGGGACCCCGATGTCTTGCACATGACAGCCGCCGCCGCCGACAATGAGCCTTAAAATGATCGCCGCACATCAGCCCTTCTGTCACAAAGAAACGGCTATTTGTTCAAATATCCTTTGAGCTCCATTGGAACGTTGTCCACTTGCTCACATAAGGGGTCTTCTGGTCCAGAGAATGTCTGCAATGGCACGCGCGCAACCCCAGCAAGAACCCAGCATCCTTCGAATGGACGGACATCCTTCTCTTTCCGTTTACTTCCACCATCGACGTAGATTAAAGAGCGGTAAATGAAACCCGCAACACCTTGGGCTACCGAGTAACCCCATTCTTGGGTCTTCGGATCGAACGACGCCGGGCTACTCCCCCAGCCGAAGTCAACTAGGGTGGAAACAAATACAAATACATAGCAAAAAATTCATCACTGTCTCAGATTTGTATGGTGGAAACCTTCCTTGCATGTGGTTCAATGCGATTGGCAGCCGGTTGGCTAATGGCTCCTGATCGAGGCTTAGTGGGTAAATTTTTTGCCTGGTTCAGAAACAATACTTGGGAGACTAGTTCTCCGTCCTTCCTAGATGGAGTTACCCTCCTTGAGACAGGAGTGATTTAACAACGAAAAGACGTAAAATGAGCACACCGAAATCCCTTTCGGGGTGTAGGGCCTGATTTGCTTTCAAATATCACCAATTCGAATCCGTCCCAACAAAGGGGGAACTCGGCAGCACTCGGCCGTGGGCATCTGCGGTCCCACCCAGCACATTCCACGCTCGAGCTGTGGGGGCCAGTGTAGTACCAGGTTATGTGAACTGCGCAGAGAGACCATGTAACGTCAAGGATCACTTTTGCCGGGTTACTGGGAGTCGGCTCAGTACCGACCCGATGGCTATGGCTCCCGGTAGCGGGTACCCCAAAGTAGGTTGATGGAATCTTCCAGATTAGTAGGTAGTTTTTCCGGATACGTGTGCTTTCATTGGAGTGCGGTATTTCGGCAGCGAGACTTGAGCGATCGTAAAGGCAAGCGAGACAGAACAGTTAAGTTTCGCCTTGAGGCGATTCCCGAAAGAAAGTAGCAGAGCTAAGGGGCTCCGCTGCCCACAAGGGACAAGTAGCCAAGACCTGATGATGCATTAACCGTCGCAATCGCGGTGGGGCATTTTTCATGGTGGCGGTGCAGCGCGGTGGTGGCTTCAGAGATCGGCTCGGCTGCGTCAGGGCTCCGGAGCACGCATCAGCTGAAACACTTGATGGAACCGCGTGCTCGCAAATAACTACGCGAAGGCCCCGAAAAATTAGAGCACCTGGTGACACACGCCCGGACATGCGATCACTCTCAGTTATGGTTTATCTGAGAGCTTGCGACGTTTCAAGTCCGATCCTCACACCTCAGGTTTGCCTGATCGGAGCAATTTGTGCCATCGCCATCACAAGGTCAGTAACGACGGGTGCATTGTGGGTCTCGGCGAAGAAGCGAGGAGCCTGAGATCGGATGAACGGCTAGGGGTCTTGCAGCTTTCGATGATAATTTGGACCGGCCGTGCAGTAGCTCGCTTAATCTGGGGGGTCAGACGAAAACGCGAGATGGTTGCGATGTTTGAAATCTTTATCTATACAGAAAGTCCCTCTTATGTCCTTCCGAGAAGTGGTCATGCTTCCCTATTGCCATTTCTAGGAAAGGGTTACTACGGGATCAGGCTTTGTCGCGAAGCGCATCTCCTTAACTCAGGCGCAGCGCGTCGTTAGGCCCGCTCCGAGGTTTTTCGGAGTCCGCTGGGGGTTTCCATGGCTTAGAACTGAGGCGCGACCGCAGCAGGCCGCTTCTTTTTTCTTGACAGAAATTGACTTCGATGCACCTCGATTGTCCGAAGTGGATCGAAGTGAGGTCAACTGCCCCGCCACAGCCCGATTACTGTATGGCGGTGTATGGCGGGAAACGGTCTCTCAGGGATGGGAAACGACACTCAACCGGGCCAGAAATCAAGGGTCTATACGGCTTGGAAAAATATGTAACATTGAATGATTCGACCGGCGTATGATGGTGGTGGAAGTGACTTCGGCTCTTCCCTTCGCTTCACTTCGATTGGCCGAAGTTGGTCGAAGTTGACTGTTTGTCAAAAGCCAGGTCGAACTCCCCGACAACACTATCTAGTTCCCACGGTTTTGCCTTTTTGTTGTCCGGGACCCTGAATTTAAACCCCGCTTGGAAAAAGAGGACAGCGCCAGACAATGTCCGTCCTTTCGGCAGGTTTCGTTGCAATGAGGGAGCACAACCGCCGAAAGAGCGAGCAGGGAGACCTTGTGGACCTCATTATCTATCTACGAGGCTCCTCTATGGCAATACTAGTGGGAACCAGCCGAATAAAACCCACTCGGAAAAGCAACGCCAAACTTTGCCGCGCGAATTCTGACAAGGTCCTAAGAAAGTAATTATCACGATTGGGATAAGTACTGTTCACTCATGTAAACGGAAAGTTGTCGGGTGCTAGCTACCTCGTGTCTCGTCTAGGACTATCGTGGATCAAGAGGATGCAACAAGTATCTCAGAGGCGGCGCTGAACCGATGCTATTCAAGTCGGAAGATGGCCTTCGCATCCGTGGTCATCCACTTGAGTTCTTGCGAGTCGACCTTTTCCCTCCCTCCCCGCCGGCTGCGGATTGCAAAACATGGAATACTTATCAAACACAATAAGACATGTAGTCTAAGATCGTCGTATAGTAAATGCGGTCACCAGCGTGGTATCGATCAAGGCGACGGTGCTCAAGATTTAGTATTATCTCCGCCAATAAATCCGGAGTGGTCATGGGGAGGGGTATTGATTTCAGTAAAATTGGTTGCGGTCTAGGATTAGAGGCTACGTCGCCCTGGTATTTAAACCAGGCTTCGACCAAAAATATTATGAGCGGGAGGTTTCTGCGGCCGAATCTCGCATTGAATTCCAGTTCGTTCTCCTGAAAGACTAGCGATACTAATACGCCATGGGCAATCATCTTAAATTTGAAGCGTTCGGTTGCATCACCCTCCGAGATCAGCACATCTAGTAAATTATCCGGCGCCTACGTCGCGCTATCCAGACGAATAGAGGTGGGTATCTCCGCCTTACCCTCAGCATTATAGAAAGAACGCTATTCGAAAGCGAGATATGATTTGTTAGAGAAAGCTACTGGCTCTCTTTCTTCAGATTTGGTGTGCAGGAACTAGCTATTCTTGCGTATCATGGCACAAAACGTATATTTCCGCCAGAGATTGTGTGTCGATGTAGAATGCAGGAGGGATAGCAAGGCTGAAAAGACCTGCCGGTACTATCAATGCCGTCGTTGGACGAAAGTAAAAGATACCGAGAGCTCCTTGCCCCCTGGAGGCCCTCTGACACCGAGAGGCGAACAGCACATCGGTGCCGATGAGTGTACCTGAAGAATGAGATCTTGGCGTGGAGGTCATTTGCACCGGAATTCCCCTCATTTCTGCTGAAGGTTGTGGCGGCAGTCAGAGGTCCTGGCCCTCAAGGACTGGACGCCTTGAGGGCAAGCGCGCAACACAGTTGTTTCTTCAAAGTATTGGAAATTCCTCCACGCCGGGAACAGGGGCTTCCCGGCTGATGAGCGGTCGTTTTGTCCGATCCTGTGGGTGAAATCACCACACGGACACAACCAAGGGACGTCACGTGCTACATGGGGCTGTGTCCAGGCCAACTGCACGCGCCAACCGACATGGATTATCGTGGTGGGTGTACGACTCCCGGCAGGTTTGAGCACCCGTACAACTTTGACCCCGCCCACTCTCGAGAAAATACAGGGTAGTCGGCCTTTCCCCTCAAGTTATGTAACGATCGGATTGGACACCGAGGGTCACTACATTATCAGAACTTTTCAGGGGGGTGTAATATTATGCAAATATTCGTCTCTACTCGTGGGGACTGGTGCAAAAACCTCACGTTGAGCTTTCGCGCGTTCGTCATTTCAAGCTTGTTGCGTGGCGTTAAGTTGCTGTTTCATCTTCCTGGATGGATTTAGAGTCTACAGAATGAAGCTTCACCCATCCCTGTCAAAGCTACCGAGAACTGCCAGGTCTGAGATCTAGGAAACGGGCGCCAGGAAATTAATTCTTAGTCTGTCGGGGCGACTTTCTTCTGTTGCATTCGGTGGCTAGGCTGCCGCAGACCTAGCAACCTTCAGAAACTCCGAACGGAAACGGGAATCAAGGCACATTCTCCTCTTCTCTAAAGTTGTATATGACCGTGACATAGGAGACGGAGATATCTTCTACCAGCAACTCAGTACTCCTTCGATGGTCAACATGTCCGGACAAGGCCTTCTCCATGCCGATGGTTGCATGTCCGCTTTTCGAATGCTAGGGTTTTAGAAATAGGAATATGCCACCACACAGAGGTGAAGAGATGCTTTTCTGAAGGCGCACACCAGGAGAGGGATCTCGCACTAGGCCACACTATCGCGCTATGACTCGTGCCGAAAGCCAGTCTCCTGGAACTGAAGGTGGAGATAATGTGATGAACACTCTCGCTGACTTCATGAAATATGCGGGAAGCGCCGGAAGTCTGATCGTTCCCCAGCTTTACTCATGATCGCAGTTGATAGATAGAACGGCACTCGCTTCGCTACACGGGCTGATCACAAAGCTAGCGGCGTCCGACCTCGAAGCTGGCGACAACACTGAATAGATTCCTAGCCGATTACTGTGGTGTAGGTTGTCTAGATATGCTCGAAAGAGACCAAATAGCTCTGAACGCGCTGTCCCCGCAGTGGGAAGACGTTATAAGCGGCTCAGGTCAATGGGTTGAAAAGGAATTCTCCTAAAGAGTTTGCAGCTAGCAAAGGAACAAACGACGGTGTCTTGGGCGCGAAAAGGGTCATCTAATTCAGGGGATGCCCATGACCGCTGGCGACCGCACAGGGGAAGCCCTCACAGTAGCCCAAAATTTCCGGTTAGGGTTAATCTCCTATGACTCCCTTCCTTCTTTCTTTCTTTTTTGTTGTTCGCAGTCCGCATAGAACAATAGGAAATGAATCCCGAATGCCCGTCGAACAGGCTCAGGGGTGCCACTTCCATCTCTCCTTTAGAGGTGACAGGCTCTGGTATGAGGTACTCCTTTAGATGAAGGATCCTGGAACGCCAAAAAAAAAAAAAAAAAAAGAAGAAAAAAAGAAAGAAAAAGCTACTGTCTTGCTTTCTTAGATAATCAGGGTAGAAGTATCCATCGCGGGTGATGAGAAACAGTCAAGGGTAGCTGAGTAATGGCTCGAGGTCGCATGTCTTTTGTTATCGAAAAAAGGAGGAGGCCGTTTGAGCGGCCTCCATCATTCCCAAACAGCGATTCTCTCCGGGCGCCCTTGAGACACGGGGTGACCTCACAGAGGAGGACCCTTCGCCCTGACCCGCCTAAACGGTTTGCGTGGCGGATCAAGTATGGCCAAATGAGTAAACATGATCAGAATCATTTCGGAATCTATTTATTTTCTAGAAGCTCGTTTGCTCGCAAGATATGACTGAGATGTGTTCTATGAACGGGTGGCTAACAGATTGCACACTGGGCTTGTTGGTGCGCCACCGTCTCCGCTCATTGTCCACATTGCGTCAATTCCCACCTAATTCCGGTCTCCCAAGGGCCGATAGGCGAGCGTAGATGAACAAGAACATGGACTGAGCTTAGAGCACTAAATGTTTGGCTAATGCAGCGTCATCCAAATTCGAACTGCGGAAGGCCAGTGCAACATCGTGTCTGACCGACTGCGCGCAGAGAAGGCAGTATATAATGTCGAAGATCGTTTTCGCCAAATTACTGGGAGTCAACCCGTCTAGCACAGCGTACCATAAAGCCGGACGTTGGAATTTTCCAGATTACTAGGACTTCCCCCAACGCATGTGCCTTTGGTGGGAGGCCGTGCCATCATGCCGGCAAGTTTGGCCTAGAGACCAGCTTTTCTCTGTAAAAGCCAGCTTCGCCATCCACACGTAATAGGTGGAAGGGATCCCATTATTGATTAGCCGATGCAACAAGTTGAGGCATTTGTCATGGGGCAGCCTCTGTGGTTGGGTGTGGCTTCATAAGCGAAGACCGTGTCGGCTCCGATGTCGGGCTCCGTGGTCCGTCGATTCGCGTGGACTCGACAATTGCAAGGAGGATGTTCGCGACGACGGCCGGAAGAATCCGAACAGAGCACATGCAAACAGTCGATTGCGTTGACCATCATCCTGAGGCGTGGTTATCCGAATGCATCCTTCGCCATAATTTGGACCCTACTACCGTTTATTTGGGCTGTCATGAGTGGCTTGTGATACGGCAATTCAAGTGCAAATCGGGGGTGCGGTAGGAGTGTGGCGGAGCCGAAAACGAGGCACCATGGGATCGAATAAACGAGCAGGCGCCTTGCAGTACCTCGATTACGATTTGGGCTAGTAGCTCTGTGGCAGAGTAAACAAGGTTTCATTGACACACCGGATATCGATGCGACTGGCGGAAGCTTGCACGCAAACACCGCAACGTCGCCGTGCTTTCCACCTTCGTTGAAGCTGACCGACGAACCAGGATTGGGAATACCGGCCCGGGGCGAGGAAGGGCGGAAGGATTGTCGATGAAAATGTAAGTGGACTGTCATATGGGGTATTCGCATAGAAAGTAAGTGCTCTCGTGTGTTCGAAATATTGAATTGGAAATCTGACCGACAGGTTGGTGATCGCCCTCGCCGCCAGTGTGAAACTTCTAGGAAAGGAGTCGTTGGCATGATGCGAGTGGAAGGGGATACTGATATATAGAACCGTTTCAGCGTTACAGCCAGCGCGTCCCCTTTATCACCTAGAACTGCAGGCCCCGCCGCGTTGGTTCCTCCCCAGCCCCTCCCGACCCGAGCAAAACTCGTGAAGTCCCTGCTACATCGGCTCCCAAAGCGTGGGGCTGTTTCGAAATAAGAAAGCCCCTGGCCGATGCAGTATATCACACGGTCCCTGTTCTGTTCAGAAACACGCCAACAACATATAACGCAGGAGGATCCACCTCCGAGCAATCAGCAAACCGTATCGCACTACCTCCAGATCTAACACCGCTCCCGCAGCAAATCCCGAAAGCGTGAGTCTCGCTCTCCTTGACGAGGTCCCTGTCTCCATGCTTCCGCGATGTGTCCCCAGACGGTGTCCTACTCGGAGCTGACAACTGCATTCCGCCAGCGACCGTTCTCGGATTCACTGAACCTCTTGTACTAAATCTCTGGTCCTCCTTAGGTTTTGTGGAAGAGGTCCGTCCACTATGACACTCTGCCGCCGGCCGGGTGGTGTTGCGTGTGTTCGTGACTGACGATTCTTGTCTGGACCGATGCCAGTTTCCAATCCGATATGTCAGCCTCTCCTGAGAAAACCAATAACGAAGTCCAGAGCCCTCGCCAAGGCAAGGATAGATCTCTAAATCCAATATAGATCTCGATCAGCTGATGTTTTGATACCACAGGTCCATTTACCCTGGTGCCGGTTCTTCCTTCTACGAATAATCGCTATAATCAGCCTGTCTATATGTAGGCTCCCGTTCTTTTTCGCGCTTAAACATCCTAACAAGGTCGATGCCACACTTAGAAATGCAAACAAGGTTGCCGCTCAAAAGGTTCAACTCATCCCGCCGTGGACACGAGTTATCTCCTTTTCGGCGTAGGTCTCACCCTATCCGGCCCTCCGACCGCCCGCCCGCTAACCACGATTGCGTCCCCGTTTTTCACGCCACAGCCCGATTCAAATCCCTGGGTGGGAATGCCACGTTCATCCTGAAGGGGATAAATACTATCGCTTGCCTCGTTTGAGGGCCGTTACTCCAGTTAGTCCTGTGAACCTAACCGCTGCGCGGATTCTGGAACAGGCAGCAACCGCCCTCATCGAAGCGCTCGGATCCGCCCAAGGCGATAACACGATTGAAATCTACTTGAACATACCGGAGGACGGGAAGAATGCCGTCCAATACTGCTACATCGACCACACCAATCGCCAGGTCTTTTGGGCCCGTGCGACGAGTACCGTTGAGTTGGGGCTGGAACCTTTTGAATCTGATGGCTTCTTGAGTCAGTTTCATTCGCCATTGACTTCGTTTGAATGCCACTGACGATGGCGACGCCTTCCTCTTCGAATTTTCTCTTTAGAATCGGCGTTAACCGGAGAATACTGGAACCACGTGGAAAATTTCCCGTGCCACCAGATTTATTGGGCAGATGCCGAAGACGAATTGAAAGGGATCCTTGGACACGGAGCCATCGGTGAGAAAACTCCATAGATGTAAGAGCTGAAGTTGACTCGTGATCATCCGCATCACCTTAGACGATCTGACGTCGCCCGGGTCCACGTGCCCTTGGAGTGCAAAGGAATGCGCTGAATATACCAGCATAATTGAAAAGTTCAAGAGTGAGTATTAACCGCCGATTACGAAACAATTTCATTAATCTAGCGCCGGCCCCCTCTTAGCATGCGACCACAACGACCACGTTCCTTACCGCGTCGTTTCTATCGGTAAGCGCTAGCCCCAAAAACGAGTCGAACTTTCTTTCTTTGTTAACGCGTTCCCTCCATAAATAGCGAGACTTTGGGCTATGATCGGTACGTGGGCGCGTATTTGATTTAAAATAACGCCGAGCGCTTACATTATGTTTGATTTTAAGCCCGAGTTCGCCACATCAACCAGTACGGTCTAACCTCGCCGCGCCTGGACCGCCTGCAAGGCCTTTTCGAATACTATCAATCTCAAAAGAAAGCGAGCTTCAAGATCGCCCTCGGCGAAGCATTATGCCTTGGGATGTCTCGCACTACTTTCACTCGCCTCACGGCGCTGTGGAACGGTAGGGTTGTCTATCAGCGTCATTGGCACAGGTTCTTCGAGGAAATGCATTCTGGATGGATCAAGATGGGCGTACTGGTGAGATAACGCGAACGGACCTAGGCCTCGGGTATTAGTTCTAAGCAGCGAACCTTCATTTTTTTCTTCGTACTTTCTACGTTATTTAGAGCTTGGTCATCTGGACGTGAGTCGGAAGGTGGTTAGACTCCGCCTTACGTCCTAACTGACCGCCGTTTTTGGCTTTCATAGAATCGACGCTATCTTGCTGGCAATGGGGCATCAAGCTCCAACGACCATGGCCTCCGCTTCCATCTCTGGAGCTTCGGTTCTTATTTCACTCACGCTTCACCAAGCCCATTCTAAAGAGCGCCTTGCCACCGCGCCAGATATCGTGCGCAACTCGTCCTCCCAACGCTATATGACGTGGTTGACTCACGAGACCGTTTCTTAACATTTAGAGTGCCTACATTATGCAAGTCGAGGATTATTTCCACGGATTGCGCCCGCTGTCAATCACGTTTACTCTCCCTCATGCATTGACAGCATATTCGGCTCTCTTGCTGCAATACTCGCTGCTGATGATCGCAATCCAAAACCTCACCTCCCTCTATGACATCATATCCGTCGCGTCGATCTGGTTTCTTCCGGCACTTTTCGCACTTCTCTTGTTCGCATCATTCGGAGGACGATCGCTCGCTTTCAATTAGCCTTAGTTTTGGTCAAGAAGCGCACCCGTTTGCCAGGAGAGCCGCCCGTTTGCCCCGTCTGCAATTCCTACCCCCCTTCCTTATGATATGGTATGCGTTTGGGTTCATGCACCAAACCTCACTTGTACGCTATGCAGGATAGTATTTTGTAAACTAGGTCTACATGTGAAATGTGCATACAGGGCAGGCGGCCGTCTCAGGTTTTCGGGATCCTTATTCCCCCTGTGTGTCCTTCACCTACCACAACAAACTAGAACTCTTCTCCAAAATTGGAAGCATTGAATCCAGATGCGTGTGCCAGCTCGAAGATCGGCGTCGGAGCAATTCTAATGTCGATCCCGCTCCCGGCCTCATTTGTGTTCCCCCATCGTTTGTTGAGGGACTTAGAAGGGCGATTTCCTTAAAGAACTCCGTTTAGTAGCTATGAAAGTTCGTTTTTCGTTCAATACTATGGTAGCGAATTCGTATCAACATCGTACACCGGCCGAGGTGGCTGCGCCGGCGTGGCGTTTCTAGCGCGGGCCTCCGCGGGCCCATCAGGTGCTGATCCACATCAGGGCACAGCAAACACAACACACCCCAATTGCTCAACGTGAACGACACGAACTTTATTCCTGCTCTTGAGCTCTGTAGACAGAGCTGGGCAAATAACGGCGTCTGAATTGAGAAAAAAGAATGTGCGATTGAGGTCAATCAGCATGGCAGACGACCCAGTTTGCTGAAGGAGGGGGATACGAGAGTATTGGCCCAACCAACGAATCGGCTTGGGAACAGGAGCCCGAAACAATGATCTCAATTGGAGAAGTCACTATAAGCTGAGTACATTTCGCTATTAGGTAAACATCAAGGCTCTTCACCCGCTCCACCAGCGCTTGATCCCGCCCGCTACTAAACGTCACGCCTTAATAGGGAAGTTTAGAGATAGCCTAAAGCCCAGGGTGCGCACTTACAGCACTTGATTTCTATATTCGGCAGGCAGTTACTGGTTGATCCAACTCTCCGTCGCTACCGAAATGAGCCCCTCTCGCACCGCGCGCTCCCCGCCGCGTAAGCTGATTGTACAGTGCCACTGCCAAGCGAGCATATTGCGAAACAGGTCTTTTGTGAAGAAGAGCCTTCGTACGCATCCGCAAAGCTTGGATCTGATTTTGGGTGCGTCGGAGAGTGGTAAAATTGTGTTCGCCGTCATAGCTTCGTGTGGTGGTCGTGGAGAAATAGGATTGCTCTCGGGTCATGGACGCACAGCAGAAATTGGTTACTCCTACGCTTAAGACGGGAGACTTGTGTCGCTATGGAGTTCTATGGGTTGGGGAGCTATGTGAGCAGTGAGACGGAGAGGTCAACCAGGTAAACAACACACCAACTGACTAAAGATATAATACACACTCGTAGGTGTAGCTGTGTGGTGAGTTCTGAAGGGAAATGCATTCTGAGGGATGCAGTATTATATCCTTTCGGCGGTTCATGAACGAGGTAGCCACGCAGAGGAACTGACCCGAAATTCGCTCAATCACACAAAACACAGACATTCCGTGAGGCTCATAGTGGTCAGTTTCTGATCGGCTGATGTTATTGCACGAGGTAAGGCTAATTCCTACACGCGGCTCAATTCCGAAGACTGGGATGCAACGCGGAGATATTTGAAAATTTGACGCTCTTCTACCGATGATTCAATTGGCTCATTCGATCCAACTACCAAAACCCTCACTAATTTTATTTTCTGGATGCTGAAGTAGCAGCAGTAACTCAGAGCCAAGTTTGATGCGACTTGCGGAATCTTACCAAGCCCGCCGCCCCTTCCCATCCCTTCGGGGCATTCGCGAGCGCAAGGTAACATATAAGGCTGCCGGTCGAAATAAATTACTTGAAATATTGTTTATGATTCCCCTGCCAAATACAGCTATGAGCCCTACAGTGGCTTGAGTAACCCGTTGCGAACGCGGTAAGGGCTGGAGCGCGTGCAAATATGAGCAGTCAAGTAAGACGTGGGGATTACCGGCTCTGAGGGGCGTTGAGACAAATGTCGCCGTGATGAAATCGGTTTGGTGTGTAGGCTTCACGCCCACCTAGATCCAGGCTACTGGCAGATTGGCTCGCCCCGGATTGCATTGTCCAGCCGAAATCATCAAGGACACCTTCCCCCTTCCTTTCTGTATTTACCCATTCGAGCATTATTCTTCTTTCTATGCGCTGCAATCAACAAATGAATCGAGAGTTTGACCCGCAGCCTGGTCGCCCGCGTTTTCGATGGACACGTGACGGAGGCGAGATCGCCGCAGAACACTCGGGCAAGCCCTATTCAGTCCAAGTCGCAATCTCCAGCCCATCCCTCGCCCTTGACCTCTCTTCCAAACTTCCTTCTATTCCTCTATCCAATAGTTAAACCCTCATCTCAAAATTTCAGTGATTCTCGTCACAGGTGGTAGCGATCTCGTTGGTCAAGCGATCAAAATGTCCCAAAGATCCTGTTGGCAGCAAATTCGGGAAACGCGAAGGTGAAACTTGGGCATTTGCTACCAGTAAAGATGGAGATCTCCGGTCCGTAGATATATTGGTCGAATGATACGCGTTTTTATGATCTTTCTACGTCTGGTAGGGTTCCCAAGGCGACGGAGGCAATGTTCGAGAAGCACAAGCCAACCCATGTTATCCATCTCGCTGCACTAGGTTGGACGCTTCATGCCAATCGCTCGATCGTCGATCTGACCCTTGGCACATTGTAGTCGGTGGTCTCTTCAAGAACATGAAATTCAAGGTCCGTTTCGTCGCATTCGGACTACAGCATCTTTCTGACCAGCGATTCGCGCGCCTTTGTCAGCATGGTCTACTTTTTGTTCGGTTTGACTTGGCGCGAGAAAACTCTGTGAATCGTGACCGCCGTGGTCATCGCCGTCCGTTACCGAACCGTCCTCTGCATTCGGGTGTGCCGTTGGTGGTTTTCCGTTGGGCCGAAGGCATATATGGCGATATAACGGCACAGTACGACGGCGAACCACTTCAGCAAAGAAGGAAATGGGCGGTTCGGGTACCACTTGGACGAGGTGCTTGCAGAGATGGTAAGAGTCCCCTGCTTGTGCTCCGCAGTTGCACTGCCAGAGTGCAACATCCGTCTGGTAGACTCGCCCACTGACCACCGCTTTGTTCTTCGTTTTCCAGGCCTTGTTGAATTGCTTCCGGAAGGGTGTGAGTTTCCTCGCCCGACCAAGCCTATAGGCATCTTTATAACCAATACGTGCATGCGGCTTCTCGTTTTGCAGTGGGGAGTCAAAGTACTGACCCTGGCGGTTTGTGGGTGACTCGCTCGACAGCGCATCCAAGGAGGAGTTCGGAATGAATTTCACTTCTGCCAATCCTACTAACGTCTTTGGGCCATCTGACAACTTGTACGTTCGAATGCCTCTCTTCCTCGGGTCCGTCCCAGTGACATTTGTTATTCTTCTCCAGGGACTTGGAAGACAGCCACATTATCCCCGGCCTGATCCACAAGACCTACACAGTGAAAAGTAGGAAATGGATTGGTCAACGGGGGCTTGCAAACCATCCTGACGTGTATTTTCCCTATTCCTTGCAGGGGAGATCGAAGCTGGCAACAAAGACGCGAAGCTTACCGTCGCTGGAACTGGCAAGCCCCTCCGACAGTCATCTATTCTCGTGATCTTGCCAAGCTGTATATCTGGATGTTGAGGGAGTACGACGGCGTAGAGCCCTCGATCTTATCTGGTGCGTGACATGTCACTCGCTTGCCGACGGTCTCCTCCTGGGTTCCGCCGACGAAAACGCCTTCGTGGATCCTGCACGTCAATACTACGCGTATTTCACGCATAAAACATCTCTCCGCGCGATTCTCGGCATCTTGGGCTACAGTTGGAGAAGACAAAGAAGTATCGATTGAGGAAGTCGCCAAAGCCATCACGAAAGCCTTCGGCATCGAGCGCCAGTATAAGGTACGTCGTATGGTTTCTAGCTCATCATGTCTCGATCTCTGACGATAGATTTCAATATTTCTACCTCTAATTAGTTCGATACCTCTCGCGCCGATGGTTAATTCCCGAAACTGGCCACCAATGCCAAGCTCCTCAGCTTGATCGGCAGCGACTTCAAGGTCACTCCATTCGACGAAGCGCTACAGGAGAGCGTGAACTGGTTCCCGCAAAACTACGAAACGGCACGGACGGGCAAGAAGTGAACCTGGAGCTTTTGGTTTAGTTCTGTCTTATTTTGGGCTTCCCTTTCCGCCCGAGTTTTTGAACGTCCTTAGATCTTGGATACAAATTTGAAACTCTCTTTCACCATATCCTTCCCACTGAGATGCCATTCCTCAGCATCTTGCTCGTTTTTACTGTGGATCTTCCGACAATCTCGGAAGCGGTTCATTTTAAGGGAGGGAACGCAATAAACGGTGCCTTCTTATGGAATGGGGGAAGCGAGCCTACCGCCACTAGTACCAGGCTCGTCAGTGGAATGATGAACCTCAAATCAGGATGGAGGTTCAAGATAGACTCGCGTCTCTTTAGAACAGGCTCTAAGAGAGCCAGGTGACAAATCAAGCTCCAGGGCAAAGGAACACTGGTCATGGCTGCCGCTGCTAAGATACTATTCAATCCGTATGTTGGTGTGTGCCTCATTATTTATGACGGATGGCGATAACATTGTCTAAACTGTCGACAGACTGGCGTAGCATGCACGTGTAAGGGTAGCTTGGGTAATGGGGTCGGCGGGAAGAGAGGGTCGCGCCGTCCCGAAGTGCTCTCCTCAGGCTGGAACACCTCATCGCCCGTGGGTCCCGAAAGCATGCTCTACTCCAACATCGCGAAATGTTGCTTCCATAAGTGATGGTGGAACGAAGAGGGAAGGTAGACTCGATAGGAACCATGGCCCCCTCCTGCCCACATCCGCCGGGTTCATGCTCACTCGGTCCGCTACGAGACCTGGCCCCAACGGATTTCCTAAAATCCGGAGTGCGGACTTACAATACTTCATTTCTAGACTACCCGGGCAGTTACTGGCAGATCCGATTCTACGTCGCTACCGGACTGGGTCCCTCTCAAACCAGCATCGGCTGAAGTCCACTGGCATTGAGTGGAGTGTCCCATCTGCTGGGTGATGGATGTATCTACGACCTAGAGGATCTGGATAGTGCCGCTGCAGTTCGATTATTACATATAAAGTGGTGAGAAGGGATAAATAAGGATTCTTGGACGAGGGATATTGCAACCAGAGTTGCGTGGCCCTCCTCAGACGCCAATCCAACCCACAACCAGTTGTCGGCTGTTACATCCTAGTGCCAATCCCAACAACGTCTTTTGGAGTCAACCAGGAGGTTAGGAGTCTTAGAGTGTCTATTTCGTCGGGGTTCCCGTTAGCGCCCTGTGCAGAGGCTTCGTCTAGGATGTATAATACGGACCTAGTTCGTATGTGATCTTCCATGATAATCGGGTCAAAGAACTGGGGTAACAACGCTCGTCAGTAAACCAAATGCACTGAACACGCTGGAGAAAGCGGTGCTCACGTGGTTCCATCCAGCTGGACACAGAAGACACATTCTTCTTCTCTCCCTAAGGTGCGATGGATCCATAAGGTCGCCGAATAGTGCTGCATCCGCATCGGGCTCGGTGGCATCGAGCGAGCTGATGAGAGCTTGTCGCCGAGGCTCATCCTGAGCTCGGTTCTGCTGCAATGACGTTCGCTGCTCTTGGCTCACGATAGACACCAGGGGAGACTGGTCTGATATGTCGTGGGTGTGGACAAACTCCGGCAAGGCTTGATTCTCTGGCAGGTTGGGGAACATGCTGGGTACACCAACGGCTGGCTGCACTATGGTCCACCAGCGGTGCTCAGTAGCGTAGTGCGTCACCTAAGTCAAACCACGCTGTTTGTGAGCGTCGACGGATCAGAAAACGTTGAACTAGACTCACCAGCTCGTTAAATGTTGTGACAGGTGCCACCAACGGATCGCATCGCACGCACATGATTGAATCTCCTAAATCCATGGCTTCGGCGTGAGTGCTGGTAGGACCGAGGCCCAGTTCATCCAGCAGCCTAAGGATCAGGGGGGGCAAGTCCCTCGCGGCTCTCATCCCTCTCATGACGAATCTCCCACCAAGCCAACTTTTATCCTCCCTCCCATATGAGTACGGCTTCTTGACGCAACACTTATGCTCGGTGACCGCTGGGAACCACAAAACCTGTCGGCAAGCTGAACTTGGGCAATAGAACGCCGATGTCGCGAGCGCCAACTCCCTGAAATCGAGAGGGGATTGGAAGTCGATGTCGGAGACTGATACTTTGGAGTAGCTTTCGATTGGACCATCCAGTTCATCCAGAGGAACACTGAGGGCGATTGGCTTGTCCGGGTTGTGCTTCAAAATGTATCGAAGATCGGCGACAAGCTGCTCCTGGTGGATTCGATTAGCGCGTTTGACTTGTTCTAGCGTCATGGTCCATAGTAAGCGACAGGCGGAATTGGAGTCCGTCGCTTCCACAATGTTGGTCACGTTGGGAATCTCCAGCAGTCTCCGAGCGTCGAGAAAGCTCCCTTTTGATAATCGTGGGTCCGTCGCAATTTCTCCTTCCACAAATTCGGAGAAATATTCTGCGATAGACTTCTTTCGGAGTGTTCTCCGAGCCTCCGCTTCCTCGCCAAGGCGGGCTTCGCGCCCTTGTTCTAAATAGGGTGTGAGCTTGGGGTATATGTTCTTCCATACTTTCAGGATTATTGTGAATCAGTACGTAGCTAACGTAAGCTTGGAAAGTCAGGACGTACTGCGATCGGTCATTGGCTGTGGAGAACACATTAGGCGGTTCAGCGTCGTGTCCCAGCGCCATTGTCTTGGTATATCGCCGAGCTTCCAGCCTGCCGCGATGATTCTCTCCTTGATGCTGTAAAGGGAAAAGAGAACCAAGCGCGTTAGTTCGGAAGTCACCGCTGGTAGCACTAATCCACAACTTTTGGAAGCGTTGATGTCCGACGGCAGCATTCTCGTCTCTCCGGGCTCTTATCTGACTCCGGCTCCATTGTTCCATCTCTTTCCCAGTCTGAAATTGGAGAGGGTAGTTAGCTAAAGGTGAGGCCCACGATACTGTGAAATGGGTTCAACCTTGAGCAGCATGTCGCACAACTTCTGCAAAGAGCTGCATATATCTTCTAGTACCTTGTCGTATGATTGGCTTCCGAGTTCCTCTTGTTCTAGTTTGTGCTGGGCATCTTCAACGAGTCGCCGAATGTACAGAGTTTGACCTTGGTTACCTCGCCAGAAAGGTAGGGCTGCCAATTGATAGGAATTAGCCATTTCGCAGGAGGGTTGATACGTTACAGAGCTCACCGCTGTACGAAGGCATGGTATTCATGAGTCGTTGAGGGATTGATGTCCATCCGTTCTTGATGATATCGTAGGTGATGGTGCTGGTGTTCTCGCCTCTCAGGACTTATCGAGCGACGGCTCTACGGGTGGACCTCACTCACTGGACATTCAAACACGTGGGGCATAACCGCATTCGGAATCGATAGATAGTTTTGCGCGTCTGGGTCTCGCAGCACTGTGTTTTATGGACGCGTTCCATCAAACACGGCTCAAGGTTATGGAAAGAGTCGTACCTGACACCCTACGTCAAACATGAGCGACGCGTACTCGGGCTCTGATAGATCTGGCGGGCGCTCAGGAAGATCTGGAATGCTTGCCCTTGCGTCCTCCCAGATTTTGCGGGAGTTCTTTGACATCAGAACCGATCGAAAGCGCTTGGAGAGTCGAGCAAGGTTCAGAAGGTCTAGGGGTTCGACGGAGCGGCAAACCTGTTGGTT
>WSTY01000013.1:0-84020 GCA_019633465.1 Tulasnella sp. 417
AACCAACAGGTTTGCCGCTCCGTCGAACCCCTAGACCTTCTGAACCTTGCTCGACTCTCCAAGCGCTTTCGATCGGTCCTGATGTCGAAGAACTCCCGCAAAATCTGGGAGGATGCGAGAGCAAGCATTCCAGATCTTCCTGGGCGCCCGCCAGATCTATCAGAGCCCGAGTACGCGTCGCTCATGTTTGACGTGGGGTGTCAGGTACGACTCTTTTCCATAACCATGAGCCGTGTTTGATGGAACGCGTCCATGTAACACAGTGCTGCGAGACCCAGACGCGCAAAACTATCTATCGATTCCGAATGCGGTTATGCCCCACGTGTTTGAATGTCCAGTGAGTGAGGTCCTACCATAGAGCTGTCGCTCGATAAGTACTGAGAGGCGAGAACACCAGCACCATCACCTACGATATCATCAAGAACGGATGGCCATCAATCCCTCAGCGACTCATGAATACCATGCCTTCGTACAGCGGTGAGCGCTGTACCGTATCACCCCTCCTGCGAAATGGCTAATTCCTGTCAATTGTCAGCCCTACCTTTCTGGCGAGGTAACCAAGGCCAAACTCTTTACATTCGGCGACTCGTTGAAGATGCCCAGCACAAACTAGAACAAGAAGAACTCGGAAGCCAGTCATACGACAAGGTACTAGAAGATATATGTGGCTCTCTGCAGAAGTTGTGTGACATGCTGCTCAAGGTTGTACCCATTTCACAGTATCGGGGGCCTCACCTTTAGCTAACTACCCTCTCGAATTTCAGACTGGGAAGGAGATGGAACAATGGAGTCGGAGTCAGATAAGAGCCCGAAGAGACGAGAATGCTGCCGTCGGACATCAACGCTTCCAAAAGTTGTGGATTGGTGCTACCAGCGATGACTTCTGAACTAACGCGCTTCGTTCTCTTTCCCCTTTATAGCATCAAGGAGAGAATCATCGCGGCAGGCTGGAAGCTTGGCGACATCCCAAGACAATGGCGCTGGGACACGACGCTGAACCGCCTAATGTGTTCTCCACAGCCAATGACTGATCGCAGTACGTCCTGACTTTCCAAGCTTACATTGGCTACGTACTGATTGACCATTATCCTGAAAGTATGGAAGAACATATACCCCAAGCTCACGCCCTATTTAGAACAAGGGCGCGAAGCTCGACTTGGAGAGGAAGCCGAGGCTCGGAGAACACTCCGAAAGAAGTCTATCGCGGAATATTTCTCCGAATTTGTGGAAGGAGAAATTGCGGCGGACCCACGATTATCAAAAGGGAGCTTTCTCGATGCTCGGAGACTGCTGGAGATTCCCGGTGTGACCAACATAGTGGAAGCGACGGACTCTAAGTCCGCTTGTCGCTTATTATGGACCATGACGCTAGAACAAGTAAAACGCGCTAATCGAATCCACCAGGAGCAGCTTGTCGCCGATCTTCAATACATTTTGAAGCACAACCCGGACAAGCCCATCGCCCTCAGTGTTCCTCTGGATGAACTGGACGGTCCAATCGAAAGCTACTCCAAAGTATCAGTCTCCGACATCGACTTCCAATCCCCTCTTGATTTCAGGGAGTTGGCGCTCGCGACATCGGCGTTTTATTGCCCAAGTTCAGCTTGCCGACAGGTTTTGTGGTTCCCAGCGGTCACCGAGCATAAGTGTTGCGTCAAGAAGCCGTACTCATATGGGAGGGAGGATAAAAGCTGGCTTGGTGGGAGATTCGTCATCAGAGGGATGAGAGCCGCGAGGGACTTGCGCCCCCTGATCCTTAGGCTGCTGGATGAATTGGGCCTCGGCCCCACCAGCACTCTCGGCCAAGCCATGGATTTAGGGGATTCAATCATGTGCGGGCGGTGCGATCCGTTGGTTGCGCCTATCACAACATTTAACGAGCTGGTGAGTCTAGTTCACCGTTTCTGATCCGTCGACGCTCACAAACAGCGTGGCTCGAATTAGGTGACGCATTACGCTACTGAGCACCGCTGGTGGACCATAGTGCAACCAGCCGTTGGTGTCCCCAGCATGTTCCCCAACCTGCCAGAGAATCAAGCCTTGCCGGAGTTTGTCCACACGCACGACATATCAGACCAGTCTCCCCTGGTCTCTATCGTGAGCCAAGAGCAGCGAACGTTATTGCAGCATAACCAAGCTCAAGATGAGCCTCGGCGACAAGCTCTCATCAACTCCCTCGATGCCACCGAGCCCGATGCGGATGCAGCACTATTCGGCGACCTTATGGATCCATCGCATCTTAGGGAGAGAAGAAGAATGTGTCTTCTATGTCCAGCTGGATGGAACCACGTGAGCACTGACTTTCTCCGGCGTTCAGTGTATTTGGTTCACTGACGAGCGTTGTTACCCCAGTTCTTTGACCCGATTATTATAGAAGATCATATACGAACTAGGTCCGTATTATATATCCTAGACGGAACCTCTGCAAAGGGCGCTGACCGGAACCCGAACGGAATAGACACTCCAAGACTCCTAACCTCCTGGTTGACTCGAAGAGGCGTTGTTGGGATTGGCACTAGGACGTAACAGGGGACAACTGGTTGTGGGTTGGATCGGCGTCCGAGGATGGCCGCGCAAATCTGGTTGCAATGAGCATCGTCCAAGCATCCTTATTTATCCTTCCTTGCCACTTTATATTTAATAATCGGACTGCAGCGACACGGTCTAACTCCTTTAGGTCGTAGATACACCCATCACCCTTTGGTGGGACACTCCACTCAATGAGATGCATGGCTGGTAGCTTAAACCGGCAGCAACGCCGTTGAACAGAGACCGATCACAGCGTCCGTAGCCAGGCTGCTGCTCTCATCGAGAGAAATACACCTGTTACCAGGAGGACATCATTAACAAGCCCGTTAGTTCGTCTTTCTAACCTCAACTAAGTAGTACGGCGTCCATAATTCGATTTGAAAACGATTGATAAAACTTATTTGTTACATTTCGTCACATCTGGGAACATAAGCGGATTGATGTGTTTCTGGGCTTTATATGAGATTAGGAGTTGCACGGGACACCACCAAAGATGAATAAAGCACGCTCCACCCTTCTGGGTAAAACAAGAATGGAGGACTCTAGCCCTCGATCAAAGCTACTACGGCGTTATGAGAGCCTTTTCAGGAGGGAAATATTCTCCACTGGTGCCGGATTTAACAGGCGACCCAACAGCTTTCTGCGATCCCTCCAATCCCCAGATACGACACGGGTCGTGGACAGACCAACGCGTGGAGAAAAGAGCGGATCAATGCAACGACAGCTCGAAAGCCGGTAGGTTAAGGAAGGGCCCTTAAGACTTACACCCAAAATCATTTAAGGGGATGCAACGATCAGACTGAAGGTCCAAACTCCCCCGAACGAAGTTCACTGCTTGCCCGTCCGTGCGATCTCGTGGTTCTGCAAGCACGAGTCCACGATCTGTCGTAGCGCTTTGTCCAGTGGAGTGAACTTGAAGTCGTTGCCGACCAGCTAAGGAACTTAGTGTTAATAGCCGGTTTCTGAAATTGGCCGCCAGTTCGTGAGGTGTGGAACTGATTCGTGAATAGGGTCGGTTGTGAGAGATAGAGGGTGATAAAGAGGTGATGGGCAAGGAAACACAACGTCCCTCTGGGTGCTGAACGATGTGGTGATCGCTTCGGTCACCTCTTGGATTGAAACTTGCTGGTCACCTCTAACTGTAAACCTAAACCAGTAACTTTACGCGCATATATATGTAATACTTGATATAGGCGTGATGAAATTATACGGGAAATGCGCCAGGAGATTCGTCAGCGCCGAGCGGAACCTGGCAGAGAGACCTCGGAGACCTACGTGACGGCAAAGCACCAGATGGTTCAGCACCTTCGTCCCCCCCCCCCCTCCACCAGCACCACAAAATTAACAGTCTCGGGAGATCGCGAGAGTAGATGAACTGCCGGAGAGGCTTGCCTGTTCCAGCGACTGCGAGTTTTGGCATCCTGGACCCAAACTTCAATCCCCTCTGCAAGAAATAAGCGTCAGAACGACTTAATAGCTTTCTTGGCGCAGCATCTCCCCTTACTTTTGACTTTGCAGGTCTTGTGGATCAGGCCAGGGATAACGTGATTGTCCTACAAGTCGTCAGTACGACGAATACGAGGGACCAGGGCTGCTCCGGTCTACAAGTTATCATACAACCCAAAGACATTTGAAGGGATAGCCGAAGTGAAGTTCATCTCGGAGCTACTCCTTGTAGGCGCTGTCCAGCAAGACATCCACAGAAGCCAAAGTCGGCCCTTATTCTCTCCAGCGCGAAGCGAAATGCTGTATGCAACATTATCATCACCCGCGCTCATCTACAGCTGCTATCGTGCGGCGGCACACCGGTTAGCCCGTGTTCTCGTCAAGTGGGTGGGTGTTTGTGCTAGGGAAGAGCCAAGTCGACAAGCACAAAGTGGCCGCACTTTGGCGAAATAGGCTAAGGGCGTAACCGGTGTCAGAAAGCGATCATCGTACCGAACGCGAAGAGACGGACCGAGTATATCATCTTCATGAGAGACCACCGACCACGATATAAGATGATATAGTTCGATGAACGAGAGACCTGTATGCAGCGTCCAAGCTTTGGCGGCGAGATGGATCAGGTGATTTGTGTTGTCCTTCTGAAGCATGGCCTACGTCGCCTTGGAATCGCTGACGGACGTAGATACAAATCAGGAACCCGCGTACTATTCGACTAGGCGATCTACATACCTAGTTAGGAGCCGAGTCCCATTAGTTGTTCTCGCCTTGGTGTTGTGCTAATTTTGCTGCCAACTAGCTGGCCTCCATGCTAGATAGCATGCCCAACGAGACCACCACCGCCTGCGGCGGTGATTACCGACGAGCATTTCTTGAAGGGAGGGATAATTTTCGAAGAGGAGAACGAAGATTGGTAGGCAAGGGGGGGGGGATTACAACCTGAACCGACTTAGGGGCTGCTGACCTGTTCCTTCTCTTCTCCCGCCATTCCCCGCATCCCTCGAACACCGGCTGTCGGCGCTGCGAGTCCAGCCCTCAATTCATCTGTTGGTTAGCGTTGTAGTATATTGACTTGCATAAGTGATGCCGTCTGGAGGGAAATAAAGAAAGGGAAGGGCCTAGGGTGGGCCATTCAATTTCTCCGGATACCTGGAGCCAGTCTCTCGGTAGCCAATATCTTTCACCTTTGCATCCCTCCCCTCGCCCCAACCCCAAGTGTAGCTGATGTCAGAACAAACCGATTTGATCACACCAAAATTTCCCTCAACGCTCCCCGCGGGGAACCGGCGATCCCCACCTCTCACCAAACTTGATTTGCGCTCGCTGCAACCCCGAAGGATGTTAGCGACCGAAAATTCACGGCTCTTAACAGCCCATAGCGGGGCTCGATAAGAGAGTGAATAACGATATTGCAACCTAATTTAGGCTGGTGGCGCTTGATGTTCTTTTGTGCTCGCGAATGCCCCGCGCGAGGTTATGGGAAGGGATGCCAGGCTGGGCGAGAGTCCGCAAAGCGGCATCAAACCTTGCTCTACGTTACTGTTACTACCTCTGTATCCCTAAAATGAATCCAGTCTTAAATGGTAGCTGGGTTGCATGGGCCATATGGAATCATCGCTAGGGAGCCTCGAATTTTCCAATATCGCTGTGCTGCGTTTCAGCATCTGAATTGAGCCGCGTGCAGGAACTGGCTGTACCTCATTTCAACAACATCAGCTGGTCTACAGGTCAGCTTTATGAGCCACCCGGAAGCTTTGCATCTCGCGTGACATAGCGGATAGTCAGTCAGTTCCTCTCCACAGCGACCTCGTGCATGAACCGCCGAAAGAATATAATGCTGCACTCCTCAAAATGCAATTTCCTTCAGAACCTACCGCTCAGTTACACCTCCTGGTGAGCATTATGCCTCTAGTCAGCGATTGCGCTGCTTACCTGGCCGACATGTCCGTCTCACCGGTCGCATGCCTTCCAAACCATAGGACTCGGATCCATCACGGGATAGTTCTGCTGTGTTAAGAGTAGGAAGCAATTGATTTCCGCTGGACTTTCATGACTCAAGAAGAACCGGATTTTTTCAGGGCCACAATGCGAAGTTACAGCGGCGACAACAATTTTATCCCCCGACCACGCATTCAACATCACATCCAAACCTTGCAGATGCGTACGAAAGCTCTACTGCACTCCAAACCGGCTTCAAGATACACTCGCTTAGTAGTGACGCTGTACAATCACATTACGCGTGGGTCTATGCGGAGGCTTAGGGACCCCGGAGCCAAGGTCAGGACTTCAGCGGATGGTGGATTGAGAGGGACTCGGTTCGGTAGCGACGGAGAATTGGATCAACCGGGAACTGCCCACCAGAGCTAGAAATGAAGTTTTGTACGCGCCTCCGGGCTGTAGGCAGTTTTGGAACTTCCTGACTAAGCCGTTGGGACCAGCCTTAGTAATGGACCAAATTGAGCATGAGCCTGATGAAAGGCATTGGGGTTTACCTGATAGCGTAATATCCTCAGCTTACCGGAGCTTCCTCCAATTGAGATCATTGTACCGGGCTCCGGCTCCGAAGCCGATTCGTTGGTGGGGCCGGTTTCCTCCCTCCGCCCGCGTTTTAAACCGCGGTGCACGTCAATGCTTGTGCCCCAGTGATTTACGTTGAAGGAAGACATTCCCAGAAAGGCCCAGATTCTCAGGATACATAAGGGAAGACGTTACTTGACGCGAGCCAGAGAGGGGGCACGGAATCAGCCCCCCTATTGTCGGCCGAGGCGCGGTGAGGTCGGATGGTGCCCATCAATGCAGCGGCTTAGGTTATTCTAGCTGCAGTGGCCCATGCTTAGTATCAATTCCGCCTTTCTCCCTTCGGACCCCTCCCCCTCACCGATAGAAATGACCCTTCGCCAGGGTGAGACAAACTAAGGTGTCGAGACCCGGGCGATGAGGTGTTCCCAGCCTGAGAGACCCGTCTCCTCCAGCCGACCTCATCCCTCGAATTAAGCCTAAGCGCGCATATCACGCCAGTATACCGACAAATTTGAATCATGTCACCGACACTGGTTGTAACCAACGCGGCACAGTGACATGCGGAGTGAAGTTTATCCAAGGGCAGCCGCGGCTGGTGTTCCGTTGGCTTGGAGCTTGATTTATCGCAGGGCCTGCTCGAAAGGGAGACAAGTCTCTCTTGACCCTCCATTGTGACTCCAGGGTTCATTATTCCACTCCCGAGCTTGATACTAACGACAGCGGGTTCTTTTCATGAGGGTTGCCACCATATCACCATTCATTACAAGCGCCCCTCCCGAAAAAAAGGAGCAAATCAGAGGGGGGCCCGTTTCAAGGTTGCCACGAGCGAAGAGATAACCACAGTAAGAACGGGCGAGATACTGAGGAATGGCATCTCAGTGGAGGTATATTGAAAGGAAGCTTCAAATTTGCATCCAAGATCTAGGAAGGACGCTCAAACGTTCAAACGGAAAAGAAAGGACCAATATGCGACGGAACGAAACCAAAAGCTCCAGTTTCACTTCTTGCCCGTCCGTGCAGTCTCGTAATTCTGCAGGAACCAGTCCACACTCTCTTGTAACGCTTCGTCAAATGGAGTGAACTTGAAGTCGCTGCCAATCAAGCTGAGCAACTTGGCGTTAGTGGCTGGTTTCCGGAATTGACCGTCAGCGCGGGAGGTGTCGAACTAGTCAGTGGATAGAGATATAGGAACCTGTCGTCAGAACATCTAGTGGTGATGGAGGAGAAGCGACAAGCGTACCTGATATTGGCCCTCGATGCCGAACGCCTTGGTTATGGCTTTGGCGACTTCCTCGATCGATACTTCCTCGTCTTCTCCAACTGGAAACCAAGACAAAGAAAAAACCAATGGGAGAGTTTTGTTTATGAGGTACGTGTGATGGTAGGGTGCGTCATTCACGAAAAAAGTCTCCGTCAGCAGAACCGGAGGGAGACGGCATTAGCTCAACAGTTATCTGCTACGCACCGGACAAGATCAACGGCTCAACGTCGTCGTACTCCCTCAACATCCAGATGAACAGCTTGGCGAGGTCGCGGGAGTAGATGAACTGTCGAAGGGGCTTGCCAGTTCCAGCGACGATCAGTTTCGCGTCCTTGTTGCCAGCTTCGATTTCCTCTGCGATGGATAGGGTAAATACGCGTCAGATCGGATTGTAGTCTCCGTTGTACAGGATCTCTCTATACTTTTGACTTTATATGTCTTGTGGATCAGGCCAGGAATAACGTGACTGTCTTCCAAGTCGCTGGCGAAGAATAGCAACGGTCACTACGATGGACGCAAGGAAGAGAGGTATTCGAACGCACAAGTTATCATGCGGACCAAATACATTAGTAGGGATAGCGGAAGTGAAATTCATCCCGAATTCCTCCTTGTACGCGCTGTCGAGCGCGACGGCGCCAAAAAATCAAAGTCAGCACTGCCTCCCCGTCGAAAGGCGAGATGCCGCATGCACGTACTGGTTATAAACATCTACCATTCTCTTTGCATGTGCGTATCCAAAGTTGCTGTCATGCGGCGGACCGCTGTGGACCTTGTTCTCGTCGAGCGGGTACGTGACCTTGTCAGGGAACACGCAGGTCGACAGACACGAAATGACCTTCTCGATTTTGGGGCGGGGTGCTCCATCGGGATTGTGGGAGGATTCGAGGATGTTAGCGTTGATGAGCATGTTATCTCGGAGGAAAGTGAGCTACACATCGGCGGGGTACATCGAGGGTGTAAGCTTTGTCAGAAAGCCGTTGCGGTACGAACAAACGGACCTTGTATTTCATGTTCTTGAAGAGGCCACCGACTACAATGCGGCAAGCATTAGATCGACGAATAAATGATTCGCATGAGGTGTCTAACCTAGTGCAGCGAGATGAATTACATGGGTTGGCTTGTACTTCGCGAACATGGCTTCGGTCGCCTTGGGGTCCCTAACGGGCATAGATAGATCAGAAAAACGCGTATTGTTCGACCGAAATATCTGCAGACCGAAGATCTCCATCTTTACTAGTAGCAAACACCCAAGTTTCGCCCTCACGTTTACCGAACTTGCTACCAACCGGCTCCGTCTCGATAATGTATTTGATCGCTTGTCCAACAAGACCGCTTCCGCCTGTGACGAGGATCACCGACGATGATGACATTTTGAAATGAATATTTTGATGTTGAGAACGGTTAGAAGGAGAGCACGAATACAGATGACGAGGTCAAGGGCGAGGAAGAGGAAGAGGAAAGATCGCGACTTGAACCGGCCGAGTCAGGGGTTTGCTGACTGGGAGTTCCTGGCGGCGATCTCTCTTACAGCCACATATCCGGACACATTCCTCGAAAAGCGGCCAAGTGCCATCACGAACCACGATCTTTAGTTTACAAATAGGGAAACTGGGTATCAAGCCTATAAGACAGACATTAGCTGCTCTAGGCAGAATTTTATTAAGCGTTGTTTGGCAGACGTTATTTCGGCATGGTGATCACCCGAGTCCCCGCGCGCGCTTCAATTTCCCAGATTTGCATTGTGGCTGGTGGGCGACGCCATCGATACCGAGTTATGGCACGAAAGTAGGGATTTTGACTCGGACCGAATGGACATACAGCGGGTACCCTCCTCTCTGCAGCCACTATCCGAGTCGCGAATGGTGCTTGGACGCTACGAACATCGAGCGTATCAAGGTCGATCTCAGACCAAAGTCCGGTCCCAAATCTTCAGGCATTCATGGCAATTATGTTGGCACCCTTAAAGAGGTACTTTCCTCTCAGTGCCCTTTTCTAAACCCCTTGTCAAGGGGGACTACTGTGTGTGACCCGACAAGCTACTGTGATTTCAGAGCGCCATGAACGCCGCCCATAGAATTTTCGCAGACACAAGGACTCCACATCGTAGGAAGGCAATGCTAGCCTCCCCTCTGGCGTTTGCCTGAAGTACTGTACTTGGATCTTGCTCTCCTGGTTTATGGCAAGATCCTGGTTTATGGCTCCTGGATCATGCTGGCCAGCCCTGAAACGCCGGAGCGAGCGGCGACCACAATCCACAAACCAAGAGTCGTGAGGCGGAATGTCACGGACAGAACGAAATATCTTCTTTCACGTTGCATTCGACATTTGACCACGCCCGCCCAATGATCCTGCTTTGACACGCTCGAAAAGGAGATGGGAGCGCGGCGCATCCTTGCCCTTCCCTTTCTTTGTGGTGGCTGGATGCGCCCATGTATATCGTATTGGCGACTGATTTCTGGCTTGCACCTGTGATACTCATCGTGAGTTGCTTCTCGCTCGGATTAAGGCTTCTAGCCCCGGAAGCGCCCTCGCTTCGGCTTCTCGTTGTTCATCGAGGCCGATCCGCTTCATCCACGGACAGTCCGCTAAGTCACCTATCGAAACCCCATGGCGGCCCGGATTGGGCCAGACGGGGTCTAAGTCGCGGTAAGTTCACTAGGCGATGCCGACCCTTCGTGCGCTACGTCACCCCGTGGTGACGATCGGGTTGCGGGGCCCAGTTGCACCCGGGAAGGCTTTCCCGTTCCCAAACTGCGTTTACCTGCATGTCTCCTTGCGTCCCGAGGCGCAGTGCGCAATAATTGCGTTGGGAGAGCCTCAAGGCGGGTCTGCGAATTTCAGTTCGATCCGTATTCCTCGTAGAAAGAAGGCAGCTGTACAGGCAGGCACCTCGCGATCAGTGGCACGAAACCACCTATTTTTCACCGCCACAATTTTACGGGTACCCTTGAGTCCAAACTAGATCATATGCCTGCTCCCTAATAAATATCTTTTACCTCCCGGGCTACCTTAGAACTATGTGCCGGAGCTGGCAGGCTGTATATCTCACAACGCCGAGCTTCTAAAGGCAGACATGAGGAAATCTGGGCCTCATGTTGAAGTAAACGCTTCGGAGATGGCCGGGAGCCGAAATATCACATTAGCACGCGTTCCCTCCTATGTCCAAGGGAGTGGTGGTCAGGCACGTAGCAAAGCTATTCACTTAAAAGACGACCAACGAGTATTTGCAATGCAGTTTACAAATGACACCATATATATTTGGGGGGGCTCAGTGGTTACTAGTGTGTTAGAGAGTCGCGCCAGGGCACCTAACGGGCGCCCGCCCGGTGAGGACCCTAGCCCCCTCGACGTATGCTGCAGCGAAGAGCAAGATTTCGACGACAGAGAACGTCGAGACTAAAATGGATATATCTGATAGCAACGCACCCAAGGGAAATTCCAAGCGGACAGAAGGACTACGTCAAGGGATCGAGCCAACCTACTGAAGGTGCCTCATCGGCAGCTTACGCACACCCGCTAGGGTACTTGCGAGAAAGCTCTGTCTACACACCTCATGATACCGTTTCCGCGTATATTTCAAATGATCTAATTTTTTGCCGAAGTGAGAAAGATTCAGGCACAAAAGGCGACCTGGAAAGAGGTATTGTACTGACCCACGATGGTCAGTGTGGCCGGGAAAACCTCCTCAAAATCTAAGAGTAACGCTACTCTCAGCAAAGAGCAAAATTAGATCACCGGGTTGAAATTTGGACACCCAAAAGGCGCATGATTTACATTCACTAGAAGATCATGCAGAGAATGGCAAGAAAAATGATACGATGACGGATTCGAGGTCAGCTTTCTAAACCGTGAACAACTTTCTCTTAGTCGTAGCCCCTAACCCTGTTGAGTTAGCTTACAGACGGTGAGCGAATAGTGAAGGGTGCTTACTGTTTATCGCACAGCTCCTAACAAGCCCCCTTCCGCGATATCACAACATTGAGAGTCCAGACGTTAGCTGCACCCGTCAGGGGACCATTTGTGACAGAGAGCTGGGTCGCTTGCACAAATGCAGCGACCGGCGACCTCGACAAAATCTTACGACTTGTGGTCGGAGGTGGTCATCTCGCTCCTAATCGTGAACGACCGATCTAAAATCTCGGCTAACGGTGATTAACTAAGACACCGCGACGGGATAGTTCGCCGAAGGTCTCCATGCTCCGATTAGAGGTCCTTCTTTTCAGCTTCTATCTCAGTTGTGGTCCTTCTAAGAAGGAATAACGACTGTGGAGGCGTGGTATGCATGTTCGGCGGCCCCACGTCTCCACCGTCTCCAACAATGACCACGTGAAACAACATGATAGAAGAGCTCGGGAACATCCGTACTATTGAGAGCGACTGTGAGTGTAATTGCTACGTAGTACCAGTTCTTCAGTAAAATAATGTTGAGGGGCACTTTTCATCGACTGTTACTATGACGACAAATCTGTATCAATACTGCAGGCCTTTTAAGAAGCCTGGCGGATTTTACCGCCCAGCGGGTGACCGAGCCATGGTGCAGCAGGACCACATCTAGGCACAGAAACCGACACATCCCATAACGTTGAGAGCATTCACGGCCCACACATCACTCCTGCTCTTGAATGACAACCTTGCTGATTTCGGTCTTCACTTCACCCTCTTTGGCACCAGACTCCCGTAATCTTCCCTCCCGTTCCTGGCGAGTATGAATCATCTCTGCCTTAGTCTGGGCAGCCCTGTAGACAGACTTGGGCAAGTAGCGGCGTCTGAGTTTAGGGTGCGACTCGAGTTAGAAAACCATGATACTAAAATCGAGCTCCCCGAAAAAAATAAAATCGTACCGGTTGATCCTGCCGACTTCTGCATCGTGCTTCCACTGTTCTCTCAACTTATCCCGGTACTGTCGTGCAGCGACGTCACGGCCGTGAGAGACACCCAATCTCTCGGAGGCACGGGCCTTCCACATTCGGACGTTTCCGTCATCGGAACCTGTGAGAATGAACCGAGAGTCATTCGTGTAAGTCGTGGTAAATATCCTGGAAAGGGGTTGAAGAAGTCAGGATGTTGCCATTTGTGAATGTTGCGAACAACGGGACCTAGTACGGACCTCTGCATCCGCTTCCCATGATATACGTCTCGGCTTGTCCGTTCTTGTTCTCTCCAGATCCTTAGTGTTCGGTCCCACCCCCCGCTAGCGAACTCGTCGCCCGTGGGGCTCCAGTCACAGCACATGACAGCCGCAACATGCCCCCTGTACGCGGCTGTGGGTTTAGAGAGGTTTCGAACATCGAATGTGTAGAGATTATGGTCTTCGGAGGCGAGGAGGATGTGTGTCGGGAAAGTAGGGTTCCAGGAGAGAGCATTGCAGCGGAACTAGGTTTGTCGCTAGGCTCAGATAGAGAAGAATGAGGAGGGCGAGATGAAAGCGTACGTTGAGAACCAGTCGCCTTTCTGCCTTTGCTGTTCGGATATCGTACAGCGTGAACGTTCTGTCGGTACCTGTCGTGGCAAGTACAGAAGATTCGGACCAGTTAAATTTGAGAGCAGTGATGCTTTCTGTCGAGGTTGGAAAGCTTAGGGTGGATATTGGGGAGGATCTGCGAGTGAACATTGTAATGAGGCCCCCAGGTAAATAACCTACGACACCAGCCAGGAAAGAAAGATACAACACACTTGTTTTCGTCCCAAATATGTACCACATTCGAGCCTGTAGCGAATAGTTGGTCTGAACGATGGTGATCAATAGCACTAAAAGGCCAAAATGGGAGGTTAGGTCGAGCATCGGTCAAAATACAAAGAAACCAACTTGAATGCCGAACTTCCGGAAAACGCGGCGAGGGGTTCTCTCTGGAGAACGACACCAAATGAGATCACAACCTCTTAGGAGAAAGAGACGACGAACCGAGGCCCTCGAATCTTCGTCATCAACAAGTCCGTCACCGTCCGAGGTGGCCTTTGCATCCCAAAGTTTCACCAGTCGATCGACCCCACAACTAAATACCCTTCCGTCTTCAGTAAAACATAATCCGGAGACTACGCCTTTATGGGCGGCTGGAAAGCGAAGGAGCTTCATTCGGGTGGGCAAATCATGGATAATAATTCCTGTTACTAATATTCAGTCTGAAGGTTCTCCGTCGTCGAAGTTGCTTGGCACTGACCTCCGTCACCGGCGCCACTAGCAATTAGGTTTAAAGCGCCAGGCCTCTTCGCAAGGCTATATACACCATCAATGTGTCCACCAAAAGAGCCGGTGAAGGGCTTCGCAAACATTCGATCTAACTTGGCCGCGTTGAGTGCTCTTGCGCGCTCTCGGGCCTTTGCGAACGGGTGAGAGCATGGATCGAGGTTCCGCGACACAGGAGTTGGATCCCCGCTTCTTGATGGCAAGTGGGCCGAAGGTGAATGATGCAAGACGGATATCCGCTGCAAAGAGGTTGTCAAATCTGTCAATAAATACGACCCGGTTGGGGGAGCGTGCAAAGAGACCTGCCATCGGTTGTGTGGACGCGCTCGTTGGACAGACAAATTTAAAAAGTGACCCTCACAAATAGGCCCAAACATGCACGCCCAACACCCCCACGACTCGCCGACAAACTACCATTGTCCTTTTTTGATATTTCCTCCTATTCGTTGGATAACAAAACTCCTGCGGAAGTTCCTTAACACCCCTCATCTAAAGCGCCCCAGGAAACAATCGATGTTGTCCGTCGCCGACATTATGCTCTTCGCAAGTCCGCGGTATGAGCGTGAAAAACAGCAGCTGCGAAACGTTTGGTTGACAGCTTGAAAGGTCTTCGGCCCTCATCCCATATCTTTATTGTGATATCAAATGTGGGTGCCACGTCAGCCCTGTTGGGTGTGCTGGCGGTGTCCAGGTGGTGAACAGGGAAGGACCCCTGAATCGATGGTTTCAAATGTTTGGGACCCAAGCATCTGGTCAGACAGGCCTAACCGATTCTCGGAGGCGGTGCGGAAACACCGCCTGCAAGCCACGGTGCCTTACGTCACGCAAGTGGTGTTCCCACGCCGAAAGAACGATGCACCAATAGCCTTCGGGTTGATTCTCTCCGCCATAGTGACGCCGACATATAGTAAACGAGTGTCTCAGAACGCAGTGGCGACACAAGTGCAGTGGGCTGGAGCAAGAGTTATTATTATTATTATTTCTCCCCACAGAATCGTGAAGACAATCCAAACGCAATTCGGCAAAGTCAATTAGTCTATTGACAGCACAATGGGAAAGCCAGCAGCAGGTATCTGGAAAGTCATATCGCTCTGATATACTGTATGTATAATAGAAATGTACATCGATGTGTCAACTTTGTTTCTTCTTCTTGGCGAGAGAGACTGAGTACGTCGCAACAGAGCGGGGCACATCAGTGCGAAGTGGACAGCTCCGATGGGTGGCTTGTTGTCGTAACTGGATTCTTCCATGGGAGATTCCAGGTTGCAAAGCAACAGCCACGAGTGCCTCATAATGCAAGGCGCATGCCTTGGGTGTCATGTAATAGCCGACAGAACACCCTACACTACCAGCAGTGTACTAGGGTCGTTTGGTGGGTCGGGCGGAATGAAGAGGGGTATTTTAGCCGGTCGGTTGGGAAGTGTGACAATAGTCACATGCCCCGAAAATTAGGCTGTATACTATAAACAATCACCGCGGCCTCCAGAACGGGGGAACCGTGATTGGGGGAATACCAGGTAAACGGTGGTTGGACAAAGAATCCTGTGGCTAATGGCCCCATTTTCAAATAAGTGAAACCACACAATCCCAGCCAGCGCGCCGGGGCAGAGCGAGGTTGCTCTACGGAATAAGCTCAGACTTCTCACAGTTTTCGAACTTAGGTAGCAGTCGCGAGCAAGGTTGAACTCCTGGCCTGGGTCTTCCGATTGGCCGAACAGCGAGTCACTGAAAAAAAAAAAAAAAAAAAAAAAAAAAACCAAAACCTGCCAGGCCATCTCGGTCACTTCCCCGAATCATCGGCTTGGTTCGTCCCTCGCCAAAGTTATTCCAGACCGCAAACCCAGAAGCACTAAATATCCTGTGTCCACGACAAGATGATTCTGACGCTTATTTGATCACAGATCGAGTTGGTACGGGATCTTGTCATGAATCTTCGTTTCACCCATTGGGATGAAAAGGTCTTGGTAGGATTGTGCGCACTTTGTTCCTCGCGTTGCTAAGGGTGTAATACTGCCCGCTGAGGGTACTCAGCTAGCGAATCTTTCAGGACGGACCGAGCGGATCATCGGCCGGCCTTGAGTCAGACGACATTAGATCGATGCTGGACGTGCCTGCAGCTTTTCGTCCCGATCTTACCCTACGACCTCACAGGGATCAACATAGAAAGTTCTATCTGTGTGGAAATCCTCCCACCTCTCCACATCGGACAACGATGCCAGAAAAGGCACAGCCAAAATCGTATCACTTACGGTGCACTAGCCAAAATTAGATATCACATTGTGTGCCTTCAGAGTCTTCTGGTTTCCAGAATCCCTCGTGGTGACAGGTGAAAGGTCCTCCACGATCTGTCAAGACGTCACATCTCAAGAATAAAGAAACCATCTCTTCAGTACAAGGCGGGCTGGTCGGATTGCTAGCCCAGGGCTGAACCATCCCAAAAGAGTGGCATCATTTAGAGCCATCGAGTGAAACCATCGTGCCTTCCACAATATGTGATCATCATTTGGAGCCGCCTTCTATTTTGCCTCGAGCTTTCACGCACAACCTGTATCACAGGGCCCTAACTAGTGAGGCGGCGGCGAGGCAGGGTCTTTTTGCCCCCTAGGTCACCCGAAATTGCGTGCTGATTGCATTTTGCCGCCTTGAGTGACAGCTACATCGACCTGTATCTCGTTTGGGAAGCAGTATGTGTCTGTAAAGAAGGCCGGCGAGGCATTTCCGATTCCAAAACCCTTGGGTCTGAACAACGGAAGGTTCCTCTCACAAAGCTACACGCGTCAGCGAAGGCTTGCGGAGGAAATGAGCTGCGGCGTAGCGACCTCATGCTTTCGTTATTGGTGACTTCGTTCTAAGGCTCCCCGTAGATGAAGCCACGTATGCCCACGGGAATCTTGGCCGAGTATATGATCGCAGTAACATCAGAAGGTAATTACACCGAGACTCAGCAGATAAGTCAGTGAATGCAGCCCACAAGGATTGCAAGTCGAGACCTCTTTCCAAGCCCGCATAAACGTTTTAGCTTTCCCTGCCTCGAACCAAGAGGTCGGGGAGACAACGTGGCACAGACAATCCCGCAACGGCCCACCTGCCCACGAGCTTCTCGAATAGAGTGTCTTGACTTGTTTCACCGTACTAGGGTGCTGTGGATAGGACACGAGGTATAGCGACGAGAGGATAACCCTCGCCCAAACAACAAAGGAAGGGAAAGCGTGGTTGGATTTGAACCTATCTCTCTACGTCTTAGTTCCACAGAGACCCTCCCGGCATTGTCGCTATACACCTTGACATACATGGAATATTTCGAACTCCAAAGAAAAAAAGAGAGCGAAGAGTGGTGCTCGCCTGATGGGGGCCAGGGTCATGCGATGAAATCCAAGCCCCGCATCCGCATCCGCGTGAAGTGTGTCTTGTCTCCGGATCGTTCGCTTACAAACAATAGCCGAGAACAGGCAGTTCGTGGCGGTAGATCTCAGCTACTTCGCAATCACTCGCGAGCTGCAAATGTACACCCCGACTTAAGAGAATTCGATATTGTAATCGAATGTTCGAGAATCGATCTTAGCCGACAAAAAACAGCGATCAGCTGGAGAGGACCTTTCCCGGTGCAGCCCAATGGTGCACCAGGAGACCGTGGATGGCATGCGCTCTCGGGCATGATAAAGTCCTGCGTTACGAAACATATTCCCGTAACAAACCGGCCAGAGGCCGCCTCTGCTAGCTGTGACCGCGCAAAGCGGGGGAGGCACTATTGCGATTTGTAGGCGGCTAGGACCCGACTTAGCTCCGAATCGAAAAAGCCCGAAGCCCCGGTGATCGGCTTGCTTGACACTGGGAGGGCACATATGTAGCATACTCTTCAAATCTTCGTCAAGATCGAACGGTGAGGATGGCTACCGCGAGGTCTGTCTGAAACTGAACCAACCAAGTTACGTCAGCAGCCCGACCGCCGAGTACCCACCAAGGAGCAGGAGCGATCGCTTGCATGACCGCCCGCCTGAATTCAATTCAACCATATATGGATGGATGGCCGTTTCAAAGAATTGCTTAAGGAAGTCCATGTTGGCAAGCTGCGCCTTCCCTGTGGAAGGCTAAGCGAGGCTGCGAAGGGCTGGTACACGTCCAGCGGAGGCCTTGAAAGAATTTATGCCTACCTTATATGCGCTCGAGGCAATTACCAGCGGTTAGGATAGCTGCCTGCGTAGGATACTCCCTGATAGAAATCGAAGGCGCCTCAGGTCTAATTGTGGCTGAGCCCGGATGTCCGGGGCGGGGCTGGGCCCTATGTCGCATTGTGGACTGCACTTTCTCTTTCTGCGCAGAACTCCTCGAACTTCTATGATTATCGTGCCTCCGTATATCAACGATAGAAAGCCTACCCAGTCAACCCATCCTAGCGTTTTCTCACCCTCAAAGTACCCTCAACTACTCTCAAGTAAGTCTCTTCCTCCCATGTAGCGACTTGTCAGCAGGTGGCGTTTGACCCGAAAGGCTGTCAACACTGGCATCATGTCGACCGTTAAGCGGGACGTTAATGGCCCCTTCTCATTCGCCCCTCTAGCAATAGCCATCACTCCACCTCTTGTGCCGAATCTTTTCTAGGTTTTGCGGAAGAGGTGATTGCTGGTCGTCAACGTTGTTCGGGCGGTTCCGCTGATTATTGATTTCCCGACTGGCCGGACAGTTACCTAAAGCGATCAACAATGTCCACGTTGCAAGAAAAGCCCGCGACCGCTGTCGAGATTCAACCTAGTCGTCAAGGTAACGTTAGAGGTGTCGGGATGCACTATATCCATCGATCGCTTATCCGCTTGCATCGAAGGTCCATTCACTCTTGTCCCGGTTCTACCCTCGACCAACAATCGGTACAACCAACCAGTGCACATGTGAGCCCTCCGCCCTTCATACTCATTTCCGGTGAGCGGTCCAAACTCAATCATTCGAACCACAGTGCTGCGAACAAAGTTTCTATTCAGAAAGTACAGCTCATCCCCCCTTGGACTCGCGTGGTGGCGTTCTCGCCGTAAGCGACACCCAAACCCGAGGAAGACCCTCCCCGACTTACGCCTCCTTTACCCCGCACAGCCCCATCCCAGTCGCAGGCTGGGAATGTCTCGTTCACCCTGAAGGCGATAAGTACTATCGTCATGCCCGGTTGAGAACGGTTACTCCTGTCAGCCCGCTCAACTTGGTAGCGGCGAGGATTTTGGAGCAGGCCGCAACCGCTCTCATCGAGGCCCTTGGTTCCGCCCAAGGTGACAATACGATTGAGATCTACCTTAATATCCCAGAGGATGGGAAAAATGCCGTGCAATATTGCTATGTCGATCACACCAATAGGCAGGTCTTTTGGGCCCGTGCGACTAGTACCGTTGAGCTGGGGCTTGAGCCGTTCGAAACGGATGGCTTCCTGAGTAAGCTCTCTCCTAGGGGCGCTTAGACTTCGATCGGAACGCTTGACTAACGTTTTTGTCGATCGGGTGTTCTGCGTAGAATCGGCGTTAACCGGAGAATACTGGAATCATGTTGAAAACTTCCCATGCCACCAAATTTACTGGGCCGACGCCGAGGATGAGTTGAAAGGAATCCTCGGGCATGGAGCAATCGGTGAGCTTTTTTTTTTCTTTGTGACGTGGAGCATGGCGTTAACAGTTCTTGACCTTCAGACGACTTGACGTCACCCGGCTCCACCTGCCCCTGGAGTGCTAAGGAATGCGCCGAGTACACGAGCATCATCGAAAAATTCAAGAGTAAGCGATTAAATCCGAGGATTAAACAAGCTTACTTACCTGGTTTTGGGGCAACTTTAGCTTGTGACCATAATGAGCACGTTCCTTACAGAGTTGTTTCCATCGGTAAGCCCTAACCCTAGAAAGAAACCGGGCATTCTTCGTTTACACGTCAACTTTATCATTAGCGAGACTTTGGGCTATGATTGGTACGTGGGCGTCATTCGTTTAAATTGCCGCTGGGCGCTTACCCGATTTTGCAATCGATGCAGCCCGAGTTCGCCACATCAATCAATACGGCTTGACCTCGCCTCGCCTTGACCGCCTTCAAGGCCTCTTTGAATACTACCAGTCTCAGAAGAAAGCGAGCTTCAAAATTCTTCTAGGCGAAGCATTCTGCCTTGGGATGTCTCGCTCCACTTTCACTCGTCTCACGGCGCTTTGGAACGGCAGGGTCGTCTACCAACGCCATTGGCACAGATTCTTCGAGGAGATGCACGCGAACTGGATTAAGATGGGCGTGTTGGTGAGCTAACCGAAACCTATTTCTACGATCATTATTAGTTCTAAGTAGCGAACTTCTCCCTCTTTTATTACCTACGACATTCAGAGCTTGGTCATCTGGACGTGAGTCGGAAGGTGGTTAGTCTCCGCCTTACGTCCCGACTGACTGTTGTCTTTGATTGCATAGGACCGACGCTATCTTGCTTGCAAAAGGGCACCAATCCGCGACAACCATGGCCTCCGCCTCGATGTCGGGAGCCTCAGTTCTTATCTCGCTCATCCTGCATCAGGCTCATTCCAAAGAACGTCTTGCCACCGCCCCAGATATTGTATGAAAATCTTCCTGGAACGGATATCGACATCGATAGCTAATGTGGTCGTTTCTTATGATTTAGAGTGCCTACATTATGCAGGTCGAGGACTACTTCCACGGCTTGCGTCCGCTCTCGGTCACTTTTACCCTTCCCCATGCATTGACAGCCTACTCGGCTGTCCTGCTCCAATCCTCGCTTCTGATGCTGGCCATCAAAGACCTCACCTCGATCTCCGATATTGTATCCATTGCCTCGGTCTGGTTTCTCCCAGCCCTGCTCGCCCTCCTCTTGTTTGCATCGTTTGGAGGACGATCTCTTACATATACCTAGTGATAATCTTGGTAAAGGTAGCCGGCCATTTGCTACGTTCACATCTCATACCCAACTCCCCTCTAATTGTGACCTATGCGTCCATGTCCATGTCCATGTTCATATGACCGACCCCTCTACAACCCTGTGTAGGATAGTGTTTTCTCAAGTAGTAGGCAGAGGTATGCAGTATGTGAAGGGGTGGCTGGCTGCCCTCTCGGTATTTCTACAGCTGCGTGCTCCGGAACTTCTGTCCCCTCCAGTTTTGTTCCGACCGGATTAGATGCCACCTTGCTCCAGCCCCAAGGGTTGTGAATTACATAGCTACGCTTGACGCTAAAATAAAGCCCGTATGTGCTCATCAAGGTGAATCAAGCATGACGGGGGGCTCAGCATGAGTTACCGGATTAACGAGCATTTCACTGACAACTCACGCAAATTAGTGGCCTCGGTCCAATAACTACCGCAACTTTTTCATCGGGGTCGGGACCCAACGTTCTGTGCGGATACCAATATCACGACGGAGTCGTGAACGGAAGGCAGCTGTCCCCGGCTTTCGCTTCGTCTCATTCCAGGAAGGACCTGCCAGCATAGATGCAAGTAAGGGTTCCAAGTGTGCGGTCTCGGCAAAGACGCTAAATGATCATTTTTTCGGGCGGAGTAGGGAATGTCCAACCTACCCCTGTGAGATTACACAGAGTACGTAACAGGTTCTAAGGAAAACGACTATGACTAGGCTAAGCAACAAGCTTCCGAAAGGAGTGGTGAGATGCGTCAAGCAAGTTGAAGGGAGGATGGCCAGCTAAGCGCACATACATGAAACCGGTCTCTGGTTGTTATCGACCAAGGAATCATCTGTACAGTGCCATATTTCCTGGTAAAAATAGAACATGCCCTTCTCTAGATGTCAAACGTGCGGCACATGCTGACGCGCGAGCATCGGAGAAGTCCGCACTCAGAGCCGCCGCGGGCAGATCAAGGGCAAGCTCGGTGATAGAATGATCCGAAGCGCTCAATATAATCTTCCATGCAAGCAATGCTATTCCGGGGCACAGCCTGTTTCTTGCACCTGGTAAAGAGGAAGAAATTGATGAGCCAGAACGAATGATCTCCTCCCCTTTAATCCACGTTCAATAGCAGAAAGGGGATTCAAGAAGTTAAGTCCCCTGTAGCGATTAAGCGTGGTTCGGGCACAGCAGCATCTTGCTGGGGAGAATATAACGTAATGACGGAAAGCACACACAATGTAGCAGCGGAACGTGTAGGGATCGAAAATATCTCAGTGAAACAGGATAGAAAGAACGAGGGATGACGCACGTGACAGTGAGAGGGCGAAAGGGGGGGAAACATGGTAGCCATGCACGCTTATTGATCAACAAGTTCAACCAACAAGACCCACATCCAATAGAAAGGCTGTGGCATTAAGCAGAAAAACGAGACGGAGTTGACAAAGGAATTTGGGTACGGCAGGCGGGACCAACCAAGGGGGTTTGGAGCCGGCCAGGCAAACTTTCGGAGCGCCTCCCTAGTAAACGGGACGCGGGAAGACGTCACTTACGTAAAGTGATTTGAATTTCGCTTGGGTATTTACAGATACGGCGGAAGCAACAAGTGGTTAGCGCCGGCCGGATGAAAGTGGCTGGCACCAGTTATCCTCGGAAAACATCTTTTGGGCGTGCCCGGAGTTTCAAATGACGGAACAAGTCATCGAAGGACTAGATCGACGGAACCGATCGAGTGTTCTTCATAGAATTATTACCACGTGACTTCCGGGTTTGAATATAATCTCCGAAGGCCTCTCAGATCGAAGCGCCTTCTGTAATCGAAGTGCGATTCATTGATAATAAGGACTCCACGTGTTATCTTCATTTATTTTTACCGCCGGCGCACCAACCGCCTGACGACCAAGCTTTCCGTCAAGATCGGGGAGGTAATATTACTATGGGGCGAACCGATTGAGTTCTCATGGCAACAGAGGCTGGGATTGAGGTCTTGCAGACTTCCATCAGCCGTTACAAAACGAGGGAGGCAATTATGGCAAGCCAATATCTGAAGAACGGTGTAGCTAAGGTAATTCATTATGCAGGCGTAACTCTCAAGTGAAGCGTCAAAAGAAAGGACCCCTGATGGGGAGGATGGTTTGTGCAACTTAGAATCCACGGAAGAGAGGCAAACTACGGCTATTCGGATGAAAAATATGATATGGGCTTTTTGCTAAATGAATTGGAGGAAATTGAACCTCATCGTGTGTGCTCGGTGTTCATTTACTCTGTCCTACTCGGCGGTCAAAATCGATCGGGTGTACTTTCCATGACTCTAAGTAAACCGGCTAATTGGTGGCCATGTTTATGGTGTTTCTGTAGCATTTTTCCGAAGGGAATGGGGAGATCAGGAAGCTGGCCGGCCGGAAGTAGACATGTATCGAGGTTCTTAATTGCCCCCGGACAGTCTGTCACGACTTATTGCACTAAGCGTTCCATTCATTTTTTGAGGCTTTCTCGGAGCCTTGTTGAAGTCTATGAGCACGAGGTTGTGTTCATCTGGGTCCCCCGGTATCACAAGGACATCACTTGTCCATCAGGAATTCAAGTAGCAATAGTCTCACTTATTCGTCTTATTATTATTTATTCAATATTTACTACGTTTTCGGATGTTCCTTTGCTTATTTTGGTGTCGGTACTTCCAGTAGCCGATTGTGAATTGAGGGTAAGGGGTTGAGCCACAACACGCCATCGTCAAAACTGAGTCTGCAGAGCAAGCACCAGCGTATTCAAGTGCTACGGGCGGGCTTGGAGAGCTGGCCCATGACCGGTGATCGTGGTTCTCTTCTTCAGGTTAGCCGTATCACTCTGCACCTGGACGAAGCGGACCCGATTGGAAGCTTCGGCTAATAATCAACTGAGCCCGCTGCTAGTTTATTATGACGTATTTTGCTAAATGTGGATAGGCCCTAGCTAATGCTTATCGTACGGCAACAAGGCTCAACTCGCGGCAGCTTATACCTCAAAATTACGTCTTCCCGTCCATGCTGTGCTTGATTTCGCGCAGTTTCAAATAAAGGATCGTCGGATCATTGCTATTCAGAAATGAGACCATATTTTCAGAAACTGAGTAAAATGGTCGCAAGGGATCACAAGGGGCTGGGACAAAGGTCCGGGGCAATGAGGACTGGATTTGGGGGACATCACCGTGCCTGACGAGGGGATCGATCATCCACTGCGTAGCCGATGTGAACATTTTAATACACATAATGTGCCGTATTCTAAATATTCAAGCGAAAATAACAGGGCTGGCCGAGAGAACTTCCTCTTAGGTAAATCCCTGGATCTTATTGTAGTCGGCTACAAGTGCCCTATGAAGGTATTTACTACACTGCTCTTTCAAGAATAATATAAAAATATGAGAAATTATGTATAAAGTTAAACTTTATGAATCGATTTATAACCGCTGTGGTGTGGGAGACAAGCTGTGTATCGTTCTCGGGAAATTTTGATGTGAGAGTAGGGCGGTCAGCTGAGCTAGTCCGTTTGCCACCCGTTCTAAGCAGAGACCGTGCCTCACAATGTCCGGTGTTCCGCTCGCTTTCCCCCTGGTGACCCGAGTTTGTAGGGACAATCGGAGGCACGTGGCGGATCAAACCCAGCTTGGAACCGAGGGCAGTCGCTCGAGGTGCGGAATTCTTTTGAGATCCCTTACAAGACAATTGAGAGCTAGAGTAAGATGTTTACTCCTGTCGCGTGCTCAAATTCAACGGTAACCTTCTCACAGAGTGTGTCGTCCCTTCCATCTTGTCCCTCAGTTGAACGAGGTTTCTCGTAGTGGAAATCGTACTAATAAGAGGACGAATGCAGAAACCTTGACCCCGTTAAAGGAAAAGGCTCGTTGCGCGGGAATGATGAAACCTGAATGCGATCTGGGGATTGAGTTTAGAATGGCTTGAGGGACGGCAAGGGACGCGGCGGGCTTAGCTGGGTCGAAAGTGGCCAATTTAGGAACGAATTGTTATGATTGGGCGGATATATTTAGTTACGGGTATCTGCATTGAGTTAATAGCACCGCCAAAGCTTTTTCTTGTTGGAACTTGTCAGTTTTCCACTCGTCTCGTCGTCAGAACGGCGATCCAATGCCATGGAGTTGACACGTAAAATACAGCTTCCGGCCCAAATGATTTACACGCATTTTCCAATTTTTGATAGAGGAAGGCTTCTTCGTCTGACTGTGGCCACACGAATCTTGGGGTGCACCTTCCCCGGTCGTTTGAATCAGAAATTCCGTTCATCCAGCCTCCCACCTCTCGGACTATCGTGTCCTGATGCAACATAACTCCAAAGACGGAAGTAATATTTTTTTTCTTATTTTTCCTAACAGAATTCTTGGTCTGATCATCGATATCTGGTAGTTCTGCTGATCTGAATCGGGGCCGACGACTCCGGTTATTGGCACTTGGCCGACGCCAGCTGCCAACCCCTCGATCCAAATATTGCTTCAGCCTTACGCATATAGTTGGTACAGCGATAGTAACTGAAGGCACACATGGAGGTATATCGACTGTTGCTGGGCCCGTCGTAATCTCCGACAATCCCGCCCCGTTCGGAGTTAAGGCGAGCGGTTGATCGGATTTGGTCCTTCCCCATACTTTTTCTCGCATAAAGAAGTAGGTTCCACCGGGTTTTGGAAGGGAATTGGAAACCGTCGCGGATAAACCTATTTCATGGTGGAAGCGGTTTACCCGGGCACACTCTTCCTCGATGGATGTCCATCTCATGTATTTACCTCACCCCATTCACGCAAAAGGATTAGATTAACAGCATCTCATTACTAATTGAATGCAGTGACGATTGGATGCCTGCTTTGTGGGTGAGTAGGCCGCTCAAGCTCCGATTGTTTAGATCCTCCCTTGGCTGTGGGCCCCCTTCGCTTGCCGTCTAGTTTTCTCAAGCCCCTCTCTTCATTGGATTCACTGGATTTATCTACATATTATGTTATATATCTTGTTTCGGTTGCCGCTGAGCTACTGCGCGCTCTGTTTTATCCTTGAGAGTGCACCGCCCCGCTCCTCACGACATCAGGGGGCCGTTTACAGCTACGATTGTCTCTATTCGATCCGCTGGTAACGCACACTGGCTCGAGTACTGTACCGGCAGAAAATGTAGCGACGGGTCACGTTACAGCCCTCGCTTTCGCCGCTCTGGAAAGGCGACATCTTGTCACCGTTGAGGGTCCCGTCGCAATCTTGTCCCTAAGGTCAACGGATTTTCCGTCACGGACCCACGGTTTCATTGATATTCGGGTAGTATATATAAATATTTCTTAGGTTGAACAGGGAATGGTCCACTACTCTATCTTAACAATACTAACCACTGGATCGGAGACTGGAGACAAAGTTTTGGTGGCCGGCATGGGAGGTCAGGTGAGCAGATTCACTCAACAAGCAAGTGAATGTGCTGAATGAATCCAATCCCCTTCGCAATGCCACATGGCCTTATGGGTCCGTCGCCGTTGCTAACTTGCAATATTATGTTATGCTGTCACCAACCCGTCGCTTCATTTTCTGCCGGTACAGTACTATGTCATCGAAGAGCTTATCGCGAGCTTCGTTTCTCTTGTTGCTGAACGGGGCTGAATTTCCCTGCTCCTATCTCAGCAGACTTCGGTAGAAGATTGATTGATCTACCCGGACGGCGAGGCCGGGGCCTTAGGGTATTAAGCAACGCTTTGAAGATATCTGGTGCGTAGCGTGGCAGATTCCCGTCGAATGGAGAGCTTATTTCTAATGCGCGGAGCCTGATTGATTAGCTCTCAGAAAATGGTTGCCGGACTGCAGGGGTTTGCCTTTGCCGATTGCACTACCGCTTAGTTTGCGGACCACCATTCCAATGCTGCGGGTTGTGTTCGCAGCAGATTTTGACAGGAGATTTCGGCTGTACAGTAGTGCTAGTTCAGTTGTGTGCAGTTAGGCTCTACACGGCGATTTTCGAACGGTACGCTGTGTGCTCTTGGGGTATGGAGGGGAAGGTGCGCTTGCGAGAGGACTAATCTCCGCCGCTTCCACTTGCTATCCATATCATTCCCTATCTTCGCATCTTATACCAAGTGGTGGTATCTATCGGACCTGGAATCGAGACGAACTGCAGCTGATCTCTTGTCCATAACCCCTATTTCCCGCTTGTTCATGGGTTCGCGTTATCACGTGCCAGGGCTGTGGCGAATTCCCAGATCCCCCATGGAAACGTGCAATTCAGTCCCAAGTAGCTGGAGTAACCTGACACTATCACCCATTGCAAGGCGTATGTTCTGTGGTCACGGCTCTTCTTGGGAACAAAGAACCGGCAAAACGAGTCAACGCAGTGGGAGGAAAGTTTGTGCCGTGAAATGAGAGGGTAAGCCCTGAGCCGCAGTCCCAGCATGAAATTATTATTCATTGGTCCTGAGCCCCAAACCATGTTGGCTGATTTCTGTTTGGCTCTAAAAAGGGTTTTGCGACCCACCAATTGGGCTGCGTGGGGGATATTTAATCCGAATGTCCGGAACTCCAAACGGTTAGGGTCGGATGCAGAGCTTGTAGGTAAAGTTCAGACAAAGCCAAAACGGCAATCGATGATTCCGACTACCAATTTCGACGATGGGATCGAAGGAGAGGTTTGCACACTTGAGAGTCTTTCTAGCCAGCGACCTGGGGGAGGGGAGATTTTATACCCACGCCGGACTAGTGTTGCATGACAAGCCCCGCAGTCATCCGTTGATTCGGTTCTTGCCAAAATTGAGGGCTCGCTCAGCTGTCTTTCAAGATTTAGAAATAAGAAAAACTTGCTGGAACATGGAAAGGCCGTATTTTCGGAACCGAGGATGCGGCATTTTTGCCATAGGTGAAGAAGCATCTATGGCGTCCAAAAAGCGCCGACTCCACCTTGCACGCCGGGAGTTTAAATAGAGTTTAGAAGAACATGCAGCTTCCATGGAAAGAGGAAATGCATCTTAAGCCGTTTCCGCTGCCAGAGACTGGTTACGCTAGCACCACTCCTTATATTCGAGCCCTCACACCTTTATATTCGAGCCCCCTCACCTTAGCCATCGTTCTCTTGTGTCGTCCCCCGTTTTTCGAGGGTTTCAGAAGGAAAATGGAAAGGGTGAAAGGAGCTATTTTTCGCGGTAGTGAAATCGCCTCATGATCTAAACTCTATTCCTTGTACTGAATTGCCATTTATGGCTTTGTGGTTTGGTAACAGGTGTTCGGTTGATTCCCGTGCTACCCTCAAAGAATATGAAATACAACAGATCCCTCAAACCGTAAGAGCTGAGATCTAGCCTCTCTCGCTGAGCGCGCTAACATCGTCAGGGACCAGTGTTGATGAACCGGCACTTGACGTCATACCCCGACTTAGCGATGGCTGGGTCGTTGTTGAGTAAGACGCAATGATAAGTTCATCCTTTTGCTATTATCTGATGAAACTTGCTTATATAGAAATCAGGGCGAGCCCGAGCCCCCCAAAGGATGGGATTCCCATATCACTCCCGAGGGGGATTCGTATTGGAGCGACTGTGAACGGAAGATAGTCAGTCATGCTGATCCACGCAAGCCTGTAGTCGCAAATCTCATCGACGTAGCATATAATGACGTTCGCAACACTCTAAAAGACCGGGATGACGTTGAAATATTTTTCAACACCAGCCAGGAAGCTCCTGAGACGCCGACGTCAGGAACACTTGAATATTATGTCGTCAATCACCCATCACGTCAGATCTTTTGGACGGAAGATGTCAAAACCGACAGGATAGGCATCGGAAAAGTCAGCTCCCAAGCGGAACTGAGTGAGTGGTCCTTCTCGTCACCTTCGCCTCTTCCAGGATTTGATCGTTGTTCCCAATCAGAATCAGCATTAGCACCAGAGTATTGGACCCACATGGATTACTTCCCGTGTCATCGGGCCGTTGATAGCGCAGCAGAGGAGGAATTGCAGAACGTCCTGAGACATGGGGCCATCGGTATTCTCAAGCCATCGTTTCTGTGGATCACCTGCCTGAACACTCTCCTTCCTTAGATGATATGACGGCACCAGGTTCCACGTTCCCATATAGTGCCAAGGAGTGTCGCCAATATTTGTCCCTGATTGAGGGCTTCAAAAGTGAGATGGCACCTTGACCGGCTCTTCCGGGTGAGACCACGCGTAAAAATTCTTACTCGCGACCTGTGTTCAGACTCCGCTGGAACTCCCGCTCAGTCTGCTTATAAGATCTCTTCATTAGGTAAGCACCAACAGTCTGTAATCCTCCAATGCAGCGATTAATTCTACTATGGTTTTCTCCTTCTCTCAGCTCGTATTTGGGCGTCTATCAGTACGATGCGTCTCTCCGGACCCGGCAAAGGAAGCTGACCGCCCCCCTCTAGCACGAGTAAGACATATCAATGGATACGGTTTGAAGCGTCCTCGTCTGGATAGACTCCAAGATCTTGAGGACTATTCTTCGATGCAGGCTCGACGCTCGTTTACGTTGGGAATCGCCGAGTTATTCTCCTTTGGCATGCCTCGCCAGCTATTCGCAAGGTTGACGGCACTCTGGAATGGGCGTATAGTCTATCAAAGGCATTGGCACACCCTATTTGACGAGCTTCGAAGGGAATGGGAGCTCATGGCTTTGATTGTTAGTGTGTCCTCACAGACGCCAACGGGACCATTCATGCTGACGAAACTCATGATACTACGTTTATTTGTCGGGCATCAGAATACAGCCATGGTGATGTAAGTCTCCTCTTGGATCTCTCGACCTCCGGGGCAACCTCGTTCGCTGTGGAGGCTTATGGTCGGCGATGCGCGCAATGAATCGTTTTCTTTCCCAGCGCAAGCGTCTTCATATTGGCAACCATTCAAACGCTCTCGCCCTTCCTCAAAATCCTCCTACCCTCAACTGCAGGAGTGGGCGTGGTGCTGAGTATCCTCCTCCACCGAATCCATCAACGAAGTGGGCTCGCAACCGCATCTGACATCGTTCGTATACTGCTTTCTTATCTACACAAGCTCTTGAGATTGAGTTCACTGATATTGTTCGATCAGAGTGCGTACATCAGCTACGCAGAGAACTTCTATCACGGGTTGCGGGGATTAAGCATCGTTCTAAGTCTTCCACGTGCATTGACCGTCTGGACAACGTGCCTTCTCCAAGTATCACTCGTGGTTGGGTTGTTTGCCCACAACGAAATCAAACCTCAGTGGGGTGTGCTGGCCGCAACCGGAGCTGTCCCACTGGTGGCTATCCTGCCGGCTTTGTCATTCTTCCGTTCTCCTGTCTGACGTCAACATGACTGAGTTTCCCACCCCATCATGCCCTTATCCAAAGAGGGGGCATCGATGAGTTGATTCACCGCTCGCACTGTGATTGAAATTTGCTTTGAAATCTCCACCCGGCTGCTTGCTTGCCGCGAATATCGCGCCATGCCTGTATTCGGGAAATTCCCCTCTCTATCCTGCACATGCTGGCTGACCGCCTGCCCAATCCTCCCGGATATGGCCACACGGTTATCCAATCCATGTTTCATAATGCCACCTTTATCATGTTCTTACCTTTCGTCTCTTAATCCCCTTCTGTTACCTTCCACCGGAGCTTGGTCAATGCGCCACCGTCACAATGTCGCATCGTATAGTCTTCCTTTCTCTCGCAATTCAGCTGGATGTATCTGTTGTGTCCACTGAAATGGGTGCAGCCAGCTATTGCACGACGGTTCATCGTGTCGCGGCAAACCTGGTGAGTACCCTCTCGATTGCTCGTAGGCTAAAATCAAAATCCGCATGGTGGATGGAAGGATGTCAACATTCGTATTCAATATCCTCCATAAGACTGACTGCTTCGGGTTGTGAAGGCATCACGAAATTCCAATCCGACTGACTAGGGATCTGCAATCGTAGAGAGAAGATAGTTCATGATAGAGTACTGACGTATTCAGCAGGGTTGTCGATCAGGGCACAACGCAGTTTGGTTTCCTTGGCGTCTGACTATCTAGATCTAGGCACCGGATTTACATGCAACCTTGCTACTTAGTTGAGAGGCGTCTTCACGCAAACCGCTTCACAAGAACGTAGACGACTATAACTAAGACCTGCGGGTCGCATGGCGATGGCAAGAAGACATTCAACGCAAATCCGGGGCTTGTTAGCAAAATACAATATCGCATTACAGGTCAAGTACAGATGTATCCTGCCCTCGGAGGGGCGCATTACTAAAACGACGACGTACCAAAAGGAGCAACAGAATAGAGACACATCAAAGCAAGGTACAGAGAACAGAGAACAGAAATAAGACGGGACTCTGGGAATCGCGGTGACGATCGCCACAGTGATCATGGTGAAAACGCGCGCTTCAAAGCGGCTAGGATGCCACTGGACGGTGGGTCAGGGTCGGTTCCATTCTCTCCCGGTCCATTCGAGGTTGCGACCGGGATATAAGGTCTGCCTCGGGTTTCTGGAACAAAGACGTATCTGGGGCACGATGAGTTCATTTATTGCAATACGAGTGACGGAAATTTCTTACGGGCATTCCTCTGGTTCTGGTTCTTGTTGGTTCTGATCCGTCCTGGAATCTACCGAAGCGCAACGAAGAGCAGAAGGGGCAGGGTGTTCACCTGATATGGAAGATGGGTCCATGGTTGCGAAGAACGAGTTTAGTGTTGGTGAGTAAGAAGGAGGGAAACGTTTCCTGAGATGGGGTGCTGGGTTTCTCTGTAGAAAGTCTAGCCGAGATTTATAGCAACAAAAGATGTGGAGGCTCACTCGGGTTTGTTGGGCCGGAGGGTTGACAAAAACCCCGCTACGGTAGGCAAAATTCACATCGGTAGCTTATCCATGCTTGATGCACGTTGTCCAAAGGATTCCATTCCGATCGAAATGGATCTTAGAAATGAGAAAGGGGTGAGAGATGGGGACCAAGGTTGTGGAGATAGGAAGGTAGCCTCCAATCCGGTTACGGTCATAGGAGGTTGATTGTATTGTGGCTATGTTGAGGCATGCGTTATGCGCAGCTTTCGACGCGGTTCTGATAGGAAAGTCCCAGCACGCAACGAGGTTAGCTCGTGTCGATGACGGTCACGTGAACGGACAGCCTCACCGTGTCGTGAGATGTCTCGTAGCAACTGTTGTCCATGGAGACGAACACCAACAAGACGGGTGTTGGGATTTGACAGAGTGAGATTTCAACCCGAATACGTCTCTATGCTGTTTGACGAAGCCCGTGGCTGTGCTTTGCCTTCAGCGCATCAGTCAGGGATTCGTGCACTGATGAGAACACGAATTAAGTTCATCTATTCCCAGCAAGAAAACGTACTTAGGTGGAGCGTCATCCACGGGTCTAAATTACTCTCCAAGAAGAAAGTGAACCACAGCACCGTTGTAGCCCACATTCTATGCCTTGAGTTGTGGCTGCTGGCGTGATTGGGTAGAGAGGGAGGTTTAGGAGCGGCACGTTTCACGTATGGCAATTACGAACCAGCCTATTCCTTGCAACCCCAACGGATTCTGGGAGCGGAGGAGATGTCTATGAGGGACTTTCGGGTAGGCGCAACACCTAACGCACGTTCAGCCGAAAATCGGATTTTGTCTGTTACTATGGCTTTAAAGAATATATCGCTACTGTGGAAAAAGAGCCTGCATTTTAGAACAGAAGAAATTTTAATTTCACCATATTTCCATGGCCACCGAGGGGCGGGGCCAGTCCCTGTTCGGTTGTCCCAACGGGCGCGGGTCCCTGAGAAACTATCGGTCCGGTTTTCAATGGAACAATTCAAACCCTCTCCCTGCTTTCCGAGAGAGGTACAAAGGTTGGTAGGCTTTCTTCTCCACCCAGCGAGCATTGACTCCCTCTACCTTTGGGTCATCAGGAACCCCGTCCTACGCGCTTCCCACTCCCCATCGCATGGTATCAGTCCCCGCTCTGAGCGCCCTTGCCTGTACCACCGGACACGACTCACGTCTTGAATGCAAGACCCCACTGAACAGACTCTTGGAACGAAGAAGGTTTTCGACCGCTCAGGTGCCGATTCACGGGCGAGGTAGCTAATCTCATCCAGCTGACGACACAATCCCTTGATAGACCTGGTATTCGTCCCAATCCTCCCAAGCTCAGTTCCCCGGTATGACGGCCCCATCAGCAGGTAAGGACGGCGCCCTCCAGATCAATCCCATAACAAGCTAAGTGGCCGTTTCTCAGTGGTGCTGGCACACGATTCGATATCCCGCCGAATACGCACCTACCAATGAAGTAAGCACATCCTATTGGCTATTGAAGGGACTCGCGTGCACTAACTCTTGGCGCCATACAAGGCCCAAAAACATTGGCGACGGATGGATCGAAAGCACGAATCCCGAAGGAGACAGGTTCTTCCACCATATCCAACGCCACATTGTTACCCAAACGAACGTTCAAGTTTTGTTAAGCGAGCAAGTCTTGTTTAGAGCCCATGACCATCTCATCGAACTAGGCCGTGCAAGAGACCCACAAATTGCCGAGCGCGAAGTCTACATCCACGTTGCTGGTGAAACGCCAGTAGACAAGCGGGTTGAATACTATTTCATAGATAATGAGGCTCGCCACCCCTTTTGGGTCCACGGCGCCAAAATCCAAGATCTTGGTATCCAAGGGTTTGAAACTCTGGACCACCTACGTAAGTAGCTTTCCCTGGCGCAACTGGGAAGATATCCTGATTCAACGCTCGACATTTGCGATTCTCCAGGGGCATCGCTGGTGTCCGAATATTGGACCCACATCGAATATTTCCCCGCGCATCAAGTACTGGAAAGAGCTTCAGAAAATGAGTTGATTTCTATTTTTCGTTACGGCTGTGCCGGTAGGTTCTATTGATCCGGTGTTGAGCCCAAATGAACTGACACACACGGCATTTCTCAGATGACATGACCTCCTTTGGTTCCACATTCCCCTATGGCGCCCAAGAGTCTCGAGAACATCTCCAAACTCTTGAAGGTTTTATCGGTTAGAATTCCTGAGCATCTGTTCGTTTCGACGGTATCGAACCCGTGATCTCCATAGCTTCCGGTGAATTCTCAGCTTACAGGACTGCCACTTTCGGTAAGAATCTAGATTTCAAAATCTTGGCAATCACCACACTAATGATCACAATGATTGGATTACCCAGCAAGGTTATGGGCGAGCATTAGTGAGCGATACTTGGCTGCATTATCCGACCCGGGATCCTTTTTAACCAATTCAATCACTAGCACGGGTTAGGCACATCAATAATTATGGCCTTCCCGGTCCACGACTGGATCGTAATCAAGGACTCGTGGAGTTCAAGAAAAGCCAGCAGCCAACCTTGATACTACGAATTCTCGATGTCCTTTTCCTGACGTTGCCCCGCTCCAAGTTCGATCTCATCACCGAACTATGGAATGGCCGCGTAGTTTTCCAACGCCATTGGCATACTTATTTCGATGACCAACGCAGGGAGTGGCTGCGTTTGGCAGTTCTGGTTCGTGTTCAATTCGGCACACCTATCATCTTGTACTTCGCTAATTTCGCCGTTTCCCCAGAGCTCCGCCCTATTTATGTTCGTAAAAAACTAACATCACTTCGGTGGCTACGCTGACTTTCTTCATTGCTTAGTCTGGGAGTAATTATTTTAATTATCAACGGGCCGAATCCGCTTGTCGTGACATCGACGTCGCTCGCATCCACCTCTGTGATATGTGCTTTAACTCTTCATGAAAGTCACAGTCGATCAAGATTCAACACTGCCGCAGATATTGTAAGATTCTTTTTCTTCCTCATGTCGCTGTTGGCCCGGGATTTGATGCCATATTCTTCAGAGTTCATGGATCATGTCAGTCGAAAGCTTCCGATCAGGTTTGCTCCCCCTTGCCGTCAAATTCACACTCCCTCAAGTTACCACGATCTACTCTGGTTTTTTCCTGCTTCTCGCATTACTTGCACTGATTTACGAGAAAGTTGGAGACTCAAGCAACTGGGCTGTAGTGCCTGCGATTGCCCTAGGACCTGCAATCGCCGCAACGCTAATAACTGCATTTCTCTAAGGTATATCCACTGGACTTCTTTCTTCTCCCTCCAGTCCCAGTGTTCTGCGACTCGCCGGGGGGTTCTAAACTTCCGCCGCCCGCAGACCATTGTTGGGCATCCCTATGTAAGCATGCATGTTTAATCCACTGTACTATGGAGTCTTGCTTGCTTGATACCCTTTATGAGAGCAATACGTGTAATATACTCAGTGCGACTTCTCTGGGATACAGCCAAACCCCTAGGCGACTTTCTCCTGTCCGAAAAGGCTTTCCGGGAAGCGCATAAGATTCACTCTCGCACGGGTAATAAACTCCGTGCTGCGAACGCGTTGGATAGCCTCAAACGGATCTACAATGGTCAGTCAAGGTACCAGGAGGCGGAGAAGGCTTTGAGAGAAGCGCGGGAGACGTATTGTTACGTCGGCAATCATCTGGGCGCGGCGAACCTGTCGAACAATCTGGGACAGATTACGATACGCAGTTGAGGAACACTTTCAGGGAAGCGCACGAGATCCACTCTCGCATCGGCGTTGACCTCGGTTCAGCGAACCCGTTGGACGGTCTCGGACGGATCTACGATGCTCAGTCGAGATACCAGGAGGCGGAGATCATTCTTAGAGAAGCGCACGAGATTTACTCTCGCATTGAGAATGACATGGATACGGCTAACGCGTTGGACAGTCTGGGAGGGATCTATGATACTTAGTCGAGGGGTCAAGCAGCGGAGACAACTTGGAGAGAAACGTACGAGATTCAATCTCGCATCGGCAATGGCCTGGTTACGGCGAAAGCGTTGGACGGTCTAGGGGGGATCTAGTATACCGTAGTCAGTCGAGGTTCCAGGAAGCAGAGAAATCTTTCAAAGAAACTCGCGAAATTAATTCTCGCATCGGCAATTCCATCGGCGCGGCGAACGCCTTGGATGGGCTGGGAGGGATCTACCGCGCTTAGTCGAGGTACGATGGGTAAAGAAGGCTTACAGGAAGCGCATGAGATTCACTCTCGCATCGGCAATGACATCCGTGTCGCGAACGGAGCGATGGATGTAGGGGATGGGGCCGGAAGCGGGACCGAACGTTTACTTTTGAGTCGACTTGACGATGGGGATGATGATGACAAGTAGGATGGCAACATCGACAGCAATGATGATCCTCATCTGGAGGCGTGGTCGAATGTTCATCTAACGACAGCGGAGCGTGGAATGGTGCCGGGCGCCGTTCTGGGCGGAGCAAAGGGAATTGTCCCAAAAAGGAAGGTAAGGGCAGGTTTCGTCAGTTATCTAGGACCCTGATCCAGCGATCCTTGGCAACGAGCGAATCGCTCACCTTCATGTCCTTCCACCACATATTCTACGAGACAGAAGGGAGCAAAAACGATTTGATCAGGCCTTGATTGACCATTGATAGGGGATGAGCTACTGGACGGTCTCGGACGGATCTATGATACATAGTCGAGGAACGAGGAGGCGGAAACGGGGAAGCGCACGAGGTTCACTCTCGCATCCGCAATCAGGTCGGCGCGGCGAACGATTTGGACGGTCTCGGACGAATCTACGATACTCAGTCGAGGTACTTGGAGGCTGAAAAGGCTTTCAGGGAAGCGTACGAAATTCACTCTCGCATCGGAAGTGAGCTCTATGATCCAGGCGTAGCGAACGCCGCTGGCCTATAGTCAGCATGCCTTCGGATCGGAATGGCTCCCTGGGGAGTTCGCCATTAGGATCGCTTTTGTCCCACCTTCGCGTTCATAGTTGGGTCTCGAGAATTTGTGCTGGGTTGTGGCGCCGACTAGAGAATTCGCGTTCTCGAGGAATTGGGCGCAGCCTCACCGCGAGAATTCTCGGCGACCATCATGGATTATTCATCTGGAGGGACTTAGACGTCAGGGAGGTCGGATGTAGCTTTTTGTATGGGCGGAAGTGATTTCTCGCCAGTGTAAAATGTTTGAACAAACTAAGCTCCATGATACTCCCGTCCCGCTGCATGTTTCGTTTATTCACGTCTGTCGAAGTCCTTCTTTTTTCTCATTTTATTATCTTAAGATTCCCATTCTTCTCCTCTCTCGCGCGCAGTAAAGTTAGCCATCGAGACGTGTTCACAGTTCTAAAAGGCCGCTATCCATGTACTTGATGACCCGTGAACTATTACTCTGCATGGAAAGAAACTTCGACGAATGCGGCTGGGGTCCGTTACGATCACCTTCAGTTCTCTATCTGAGCTCGGTCGGTAAAAGAGCTCTTGTATAATATTTCCGTCTAATTCTACTCATCTATCTATATCACCAAGATGTGCCTCAAGCCACCTCAATCTTTGTAGACTCCGGTTCCGGGATCCCCGCGCGAAATCGTGGCCTTACGGATATAATCTTACTTGTTAGTCCTTGCCTCTGACTGGCTACATTCAGGCACGAGAGCAAACAGAAAAGAGGGATGATGAGGAGACGATGAGTAACGGCTGACGTGAGAAGCGATAGTCAAGGCAAACTGTCTTGGCTGATACGGGGACCCAATGACAAAGAAGACGAGATCGAAAGCGAGAGTGTTTACTGCTGGAAAGGCTCGCCAAACTTACCATACCGGTTCCTGGCAATAATATTAATTTCATACGTTAGACTGGATATCTCGAGCACCTAGCCTTACATCTGTTACTAGTACTAGCAAGAGGGGGCATGGAAGGTTAAGGCGATCCCTCCATATGTTGCGTCCGCATCGTACCCGATAATTGGCTCCTTGAGTCAGAAGACAAACTGGGAGAAATTGAATATCAAATAGTAGTAGGTGACGGAGCACTCTATGCATGCTCGTCTTCTTTTGGCCTGCACGAGGTGCGGAGCCGCGCGTTTTAACTTGATAACTGGCAACACCTCGACCTGAGTGACGCCATCAAACAAAATATCCCTTTACTTATCGACAGAAGCTTCACCGTTATCTGACTTTCTTGTCTCCATCACGACTGAGCCACGGTGATTTGTCTCGCAGATGAAAGACTCTCGTTGTCAAGCAGCGAACAGCCACGAATAGTCGCATCAGCCATTAATATCTAAACATAAGTAGGGTGTTGGGGCCAAATCATGTGGCGGGTTTAAACTAGTGTTTCCTCGCCGGCAACACGAGGCGTGCGGTTATCCCCGCCAAGCCCCGAAATGCCTACGACACGCCTGCGGCTCGACACCGCGCCTTGCACCACAGTATTCACCAGTCGCAGGATGTTAGAGATTATGTAGAAGTCGCACATCAGGCCTATACACCAAATAATACAGTCGACGAGAGAAGTCAAGTAGACTATCTAGAGAGCAATTTGCCCTGTCTAACCTTCGTATCGACCGCTGGCGTTCTCCCGAGCATGTATGAACATTAGAGTGGTTTTATGCTCGGTCATTGTTGGCACTTGAAACTTCCTGGCGTGACAGGGTAACATGCATGCCACAATGCAACAGCATCATATGTTAAAGCCTCCAGAAGCTATGCAGACGATGATTGCTACCACGGGGGGCGCGCCCCACGCAAAGTGGCTCGCCACCTCCGCGGGGGATCCGTTGACGGGCTTGACTGATAGCATGAGTCCGACGTGAAACAGAAGACCTGCCCAGATTGTCAAAGCTTGTGGAAGGGATAGCATAATGGAAAGTGGACGCAATCCATGCTGGAAACTCTCGTTCCTTGCCAGATATGCACTCTAGGGTTTTGGACAAGTCAGTCCATCGTAAAGCTCCAACTCCGCCGACACTGAGGTCACTCACCACATCCATGGCTGTGCCCAACTTAGAATTAGAGTGACGTTCGTAGAGGTAAAGTGACGTGAACAGCGCAATGCTACCAAGAGAGGCGGCAGCAACGGTTCCGTGATTGAAGCACTTGGAAGACATCAAAAATGTCGTCAAGCTATGAGGACCCTTCCGTAAGCCTAGTGCGTGTTTCTATATACAACTCAAACGCACCATATGATCCCCCCGCTCTGTACGTAAGGCGCATGGTTAAACAAGTCAACAAGTCGGCCAACACCCGCTGATGAGCGGCAACTTACAACGCAAGCCATCCGAAGACACGTTTCGCGATATGAGCCAAGGAAGGAATCCCAATGGCGAATATATACTAGTCTTCCATTCCATAACTCGGAAAGTTGGTAGAACGTTCCCTTTGGCAGGTTGAAGCACATGACCTCGGCGATGCTGAGCGCGACACTGCGTTTTAGCTGCCCAGCGATGAATGTGTCGATTCCCTGTAGTCTGTCGAACCGAGATCCCGGGAGGCCATATCGGTTCATGTAACGAACACGAGACGTGGTGGACCACACACGGGCTGGGCAATTTACCACGGCATCCATCAGCTCTGTTTACGTGTCGTCCCGATACGTAGGGCATACTCACCTATAGCAGCGGTTCGATATGCGCTAGGTTTTTTTTCTGGGTGCGAAAGTTATGGATTCGGAAGCAATGAGAAGAACGGTTTCGACCAACCTCTGAGTTCACTGAAAAGCTTCAGATAGCGCAAGCACTCATCTACGCTCCAGGGACTGACTGAACCTTGCGACGTTGCATCATCTGAGGAGTATGCGAGGTTTTCACTTTTAGTCGGTCAGCATGATCTTTGACTCGCACCTGTACCGCTGTGAATTAGCAACGACGTCAAATCATCAACCGCCGACTCGGACACCATTCGGTGAGCTGGATAAGATTCTAGATGGACCCAATATTCTGTGGTGAGAGCTAAGTCTAGATTGGAGTCGTCCATGGCTGCGTAAATGGATGACTTCTATATAGACGAAGCAATCCGTCGCTTACAAAGATGCTCTTTGGACTCATACGGATGAACCCCGTCCAGTTCTTGATCAACATTGGCTGACTGAAGCCAAAAGAGGACGGATTTTTCATGATCGATCATGTAGTAATCAACGTCGACTATGTTCCCGTATATTCCAGAAACCGACAAATAGGCTTCCGCGTCTTCAATGTCGGCACCGTGGTCCTGAGCTAACTCCCTGACAATCTTCCTCGCATCCCGGAAGATGGTGTCATAATTTGCTCGAGATGCATCATTTGGCGTCACAATCTTCAGACTATCGTGCCAATAGTACTTGTCCCCATCAGGATGAATGAATTCTATCCATTCGGATCCAAGTTCTGTTACAAATCTAGAAATGCAAGGGACAATGGGTTTCATAGTCCGTAGGCTAAAGATTCTTATTTCTGACTTACCGATGCGAATTCCTGAAAAAGCTTAAAGCTGGAACAACATGCTCCAGTTGAGTTGAATTTGGGCTAGACAAGTGGGATTTAACCAAACAATGGCCAAAGTGAAATGGGAATATCCAAAATGGACTTACTCGCCCAAGGGCCCCGAGTACTTGTCTCGGTGCGAAGGAAGGGTTGGCCGGAGGCGAACCTTAGGGATTTCGGTGTTCGAAGGATGAGGGTCAGATGGAACTGTATGGTAGTTGTAGGTGTTCCTAGCAAAGGTGCTGGGAGTCTGGGGTGAGTCGATTGATGGAGAGGCCATTATTAAAGGTAATGGAGAGGGTCAGGTCACTGCGAGTTGAGAAAAGGATTCCATCTGGACTGTCAAAGCCTGTGGTTTTTATAGGTAGAATGTGGATGAGATCCGGTTTTGCAAGCCTCGTGACTGCGAGACAGAGGGCCGCGGCACGGCCTCGGAATGTCAGTCGTGGTTCTATTAAGAAATTCCCAGATAAGTACTACCTCATATTGAAAGAGGATGGTTGCCTACCGAGCCAAACGACGGCCGGCAGCGAAGCGGCTGCACCTCCGTTGAGCAGCGGGTACTGCTTTGCATAATCACGCGGGGTGCCCTTCACAAGAACAATTCATGTTCAATGGCCTAATCAAATTAGAGGCGATGGAATATGGCTCCGTTGGCGCACTCGAGGGCCTCAACTTGAGCAAAGCATGATGATGCCGAGCGCTGCGGCGGGTCAAAGTTGTGGTTGTGGCTGTTGAATTTTAAAGGATCGGAACGCCAAACAGCCGGAAAATTTGAATTTTATTCATAGTTTATTGTCTCGGAAATGGCGGGTGGAGTTTTGGGGTCATGCTGGAGGTGGCTGGGGAGAACGTTTGGGGTCGGCCTTGTAACGCCGCTTAGCTCCGGTAGGAGGCGACCACGTGCAAATCCGCTTTGGAAAGGCCTAGAACAATTCGGTTGCACCTCGCCACATCCTCATTCCTATTTCGAAGAAGCGCCTTCTCTCTTCTAGGCCACTCCTGGTGTTACCCAACACGTTCAACCGGGAGATCTCGACGCGTAGTGGGTTGACGCGCGCCTTTCCTCGGGAACGAAGAGTCATCTCGGAGGCAATACGGCGGGGCACTCCAAAAAAGCCACCCAACAGGCGATGCGGTATTGGAGATTACATAACCAGTTAGATACGTTACCCTCAACGCGTCGTCACATCACTCGTACTATACTCTGACCCAGCGGTGCCGGAAGGTTTGCAAATTTGCTGGGGCCGCGAACACGAAGGCAATGTTTCCCTCCTCTCTCCCTCTAAAGCGCGGCTAGGAATAGAGGCACCCCGTCGCTAAGATTTGGTTGTATTAAACGCGGGGCAAGGGCAGAAAACTCTGCCTTCGACACGGGTAGAACGTTGACCTCCTCTCTAGAACTTGATGTATTTGCCGTCATCACTGAACATCAAAAGGCGCGCGCATTGTCCTGAAAACTATACCAGCGCCCGATAGGCCAAACCGTGAGACCGCCGTACGCGGCGATTTCAAAAGACCGATCAAACAGTAGAACTAAGCTGAACGACGGAATTCGGAGGTTAGCCCTATTGCCATGTTTGAGCGTGCATCAGCGGCGCTAAGGGTACCGGCACCGGCTCACTTGACGTAATGGAGGTCCTCCCCGATCATTTAAGCAATGTATTCGTACCTGAGATCGGAGGTCTGCTGTATGGCGCAGCCGCTAGAGAACCCTTCATATCAGAGTGAAGCCGGGCAGGGGACAAAATTTCCATAAATTTCATGGTAAAACATAACTAGATATGATAGCGCTGAGATTCCAAGATACTCCAAGTGTAAGAAAGGAGAATGGCTGGACACCCGGAACAAGCGATTCGCGCCAAACGGCGGTTAACAGACTCACTCCGAGCGCCATGGACCAAGAGGGATCATGGTTGTAGATACCGGTAATTTCCGAGGTCTAGCGAGCAATGCTTGTAACAAGTCCAGGTCGGGTAACATTCCCATGCCACCGGGTCCGAGGCACCTGAGGATTGGGTCGAAGTCCAGATGAGAGATGCCCGGTGAGAAAAGATACTATACGGCTGATGGACCGTAAGCGCGGTACATCACCGCACTGAGAGCGAGAGGAATGAACGCCGAAGTCGCGATATAGAAGCGCTGGGTGGGATCGTCTTGGAGTTGAGAGAACATGTCGTAGAACGCGGTTCCAACGAACGCTACGACCCCGTAGACCAATAAAGCCTCGGGAAGTGTGTAAGCAACGGATACTGGCCGCAGCCCGTCATCGAAGCTTTCTGTCATCGAGATGTACGAGCTCTAATGGCTAGATTCAGCTGCACTGAGGGCTGGGCAGATACCCCGTTTCTCACTCACGATATCTGAGGCAGTTTTCAGTCGGTCTGCCGAGTGCGATCGAAGCATGAGGGCTGATATAAGGAGGGTGGAACATGCGAACGAAGTAGAACATAGAATACGGTTAAACGAGGTTCCGCAAACGCACTGGAGCGCATTCATGCTATCCAGGGTGTCATTAGCGCGGGAAAGTACTCTGAATAAAATGGTTGTGCTCACGCGAGAACATATAGTCCCTACAATGGGGAGGTTACAGCGTTAGTAAACAATTAGCCTGTAATACAGGGAACGTCCGGTTGCCGAACGTACGCCGAATGCCGCCCACCTCCACCTCGATCGCTGTCGGTCGAGAAATGGTTGCCAGTGTCTCTGATAGACGATACGACCGTTCCAGAGCTCAGTCAGCTGAGTGAATGTTCTCTTGGATATTCCGAGGCAGAATGCTTCTCCCAGGGCCATTCTGACACTGCTGCGAGTCTGTTGTTGTTGCAGGTAGGAAGGGAGGCCCTGCAGACGGTCCATTCTTGGGTATGAGAGCCCGTGTCTATTGATGTGGCGGCTTCGACAGATGCTACCCCAGAGGCGAGCTGTCATAGTGAGAATTCGAATAGTCAAGCAGAGTAAAATTCACGGCGACCCACGTGCTTACCTGTCCAGCTTCTTCGGTAGCTTTCGGTGGATTCGTTGCTCTCTAGAGTGAGCCACAAAGGGGTAAGACCTATCGCGATCGGACAAATGCGAAAGTAGAAATCTCACCGTGGAATCGATCCAACAGTTTCAGAAATCGCAGACATTCCTCCGCGCTATACGGGAAGACTGAGCCGGGAGCAGTCATGTCATCTAGTATCAAAGTTGAGTAGTATCGAGCATAAGGTATCCTCTAGTAAATATCACCCACCGACACAACCGTGGTGGAGAATGGCAGTCAATTCCCGTTCAGCAATCTGGTCGTAGGTTGGTTGATGACAGGGGTAATACTCGACATGCGTCCAAAACTCCGGCTCGAGACATGAACCTGAGAACCAAATGGATTCAGCGATACGTTAAACGTACTAGGAAGGGTAGACATACGTAGGTGACGCATTGATTCAAAGGGCTCCACCAAGGAACTTCCGCCGGCCAGATCGGTGAGAAGATTGACATCATCGACCCAGAAAATTGACCTGAATTTGTAGTCGATCAGATAATACTCGACAGGACTATCGGGGGCCAGCTTTGTAGCATATGGGATGTTAACATATGCTTCGAAGTCATCGAGGTTCGCACTGCGGGGTAGTCGGTTCCGAATCCCTTCGAGAGCATTGTGGACGATAGCGCTGACTCCAGCCAGTCGGGGATCGGCATTGGAGACAATGCTTATCTTGGGATTGTGGAAATAAACATTGCCTTCAGGGTGCAAATACGCAACCCAATCTTTTGGTAATGTCACATCGTCGAGGATGCTACTTGTTCTCAACACGTCAGTGCCGATTGTTCTAATCGGAGTTTAAACCTTGCACAACCTGTCAAAACGTGTTACGGCCGGGATTGTGGTTTTTGTTTGGACTGGCGCATCCCTATCGTGAAAGTGTTAGTCGGCCTCCGTCACACCGAATGTGCCTATTGCTGCTTACCGTTCCAAGGACGCCTCGTACTTAGCAAAGAAGCTTGGTAAGGTTGGAATTAGCTTGCCCGATTCTCCAGTCCGCGAAGATAAAAATATTAGAGCGCGGTTTAGGAATGCACTGGGACAGCTGAGATGACGTACGAATTGATGCGAAGTCCATGATAGAATTCACGAATCCAGCATGGGGGAGAGCAAGTTGGCCCTTCTCTTCTAATGTCGGCTGTTTTAAGTCTGACTAGGACCGACTTGCCTCAGGGGTTGCAGCCCTAGAACAATGGTCGTCGCAAATTGTTACTTCACCCAGGCGACAAGGAAGGACTGAAGCCTGGAAGTGTTGCAATTGGGCCGAATGCAGGTGTTGGGAGGCTGAGTGGAAAGCGACAAATGGTTCTGCTGTCAAAGGATCTGCGTTCGTCTAGGCACACCTTCTGCTAGAAGTGCGAGAGCCTGAGGTTTGCTATAACCCTCTTCCAAATATCGAGCTTTGTTTGGCAAGCAGACTTCAAATTTCTGATGGTTAGTCAGAACGGGTCCTTGATTTCTAAGCAACCGCTAGAAGATGTGAAGAGCGCGGCAGAAGCTCAGTGGTTCTGAACAGGAGTACGTTGGTCCCGCCTTCCGGCATTTAACCTGCTTTAGTGTGTGTTGTACAGCGAGCTTTTCCCGTGAGACCGAAGAAAGGAAGGAATCAGCGCGGGTCACCCTTCAGCTCGCTGATCAGCAGCCCCGTCCTTGAGGCGTTGCTGTGGAAGACCTCGAGAATACGAACCCCCTAAACACCGGTTCATTGACGCGCGGTACCATCTATTCTAAAAGGACAGGTGAATCATAGGTCCGCCATCCAAGCTCCGCAGTCCAAATTGAGTTGTGGCGCAATCGAGCCACGGAACAACACGCAACTGGACGAGGAACCCTAAACGGGAGGAGGGTCCCCAAATAGCGGTCGTAGCCGCATGCGGTGATTATTTCACGAGCAGCGGTTCTAATGTTGCTTCGCCATTTGCGCCGTGGGTGATCGGTGCACGGGAATAAACTGCTCCATGATTGGCACCCCTAACCTTGATGGTTTGAGGTCGGGATGCCCTTCCACACAACGGGAAAGATCTTTTCATTGGGCTAGGGCTGTTTGTTCGTCGGCTGCGTGGCTGCGTGGCTCGGTGGGTGCTGCAGTTCTGTCCCCATAATAGAATCTGGGTTCAGCCGATTGACCCAAAATTCCGCTTCGCCACATATACAGTGCAAAATGGTCCAATATATGTGCCCATTTTGGTAGTATTGGGTTATCGCACTCAAACTGGCATGCGGGAGCACGACGCTCAGCAGCGGGATTGAATGGTTGTCGAGAGAGCCTCCCAAGTCGCTTCAGCTTCTGTTGCTTTCGCCTTTCAGAGCCTTCAGCATGTGCGTGTGTGCGTGTGTGCGTGTGTGCGTGTGTGCGTGTGTGTATGTCTTAGCAGATTGAAATTATCTCAGCGGATTGTATATTATAGTATTAATGGCACCGCTTGCTAGTGGGATGAAGGACGCCTGGTTACAGGTGGTGCACAGGTGGCCTTGGGAGCATCGACGCGCACAGCTGATACTGACCGCTGCCTGAAGCATCATTAGATACTGCAAGCCGTATACCTCGTAACAATTGTCTCTAGGTGCGGGTAGACGTTGAGCGGGCTGCATCGCTGGATCATAGCCAGCCGAGGAAAGCTATGTAGCATCGGCAGGTTGCTTCGCCCCTTGTTCCTCTCGTCAGCCATTCCCGCGCTTCGAGCTAGCCTCGCTTATCAACCCCTATGCATATGATTTCGAAAATAAATATCTTGTTGATTCTTTACTCTTCTAGAGCGCCAAAACACCTGCTACACAATCTTAGTACCATCGCATCCTCTCGGAGAATGACCAACCGAGGAGCGTCGAACAGAGAAAACTTTCGGCAGGAGACTGCCGAGGAACTTGGAGAGCACTTTCGGAGGGCTTATCATATTTGGGCTGATTGCGTCTCGAAACAGGTAATGGTGGTAAACCCACACCAGCGGTCCCCACTGCAATAGCGGCAAGAACCCTTTCCCACGAACATATCCGCCACAGCAGATAAAAGGCCCTTGAGGGTGCGGCAGAAGCGATATATGAATATCGTTTCAATATGGAGAAATCACCGGTTCTCTGGTCGTTTCACTCGTAACACTGGCTGGTCGTGCGGGCTGCGAGAGGGTAGGTCTGCTGCATTCCAATCCCAAACACATCTTGCAAGCAGATAGTCATAATTTTCCAAGTGTGTGCGCCTGTCCGATAAAAGGTTCCCACGAGCCTATCGAAGTCCTGCGGTATCAATCTAGATATGTATGGGTTGCAATATTGCTTGAGGCTCACCTAAAGAGAGCCGGTAACGTTGATTAAGGCGCCGGATCTAGCCAGCGCGATCGGCATAGTGCTAGGCGCGGCCCTCTCGTCGGTGACCGGTAATGTCCCAGGAGGAGCTAAGCACCAGAGACCGCCGCCGTGCATTCATGGAAGAAACGGTTGGCAAGGTTCTAGTGGGCGAGAGGGTGGAACCCCGCACAAACGAATAGGAATAATATGGAAATGAGAGGGTGTAAGCTCCATCCGAAACCGAGAACAAAAGCGAAATGAATGAGGTCACAGACTCGGGATGATACGAAGTGGCAGAGATGAGCGAACAATGACGAAGTTAGGGCGGTTGGTCACGAGACGGCCCTCTACCTTCATTCCACGATTGGTTTCACCTTGAACTCACAAACCACTCATCACTGTGCCTACCTACCTACCTACCTACCTACTTCAACTTCACGTGCGCATGTCGCCCTTTTTTACTTGTCACACCGGTCACCCCGACAACTCCACCTGAGCACGTAGATGTGCTTGAGTCGTAGCTCTCACCCTTCCCGCCCTGAGGATCTGAGGCGGGGCAAGGGCTTCCCCTCGGTTCTCCTCCTCCCACCTCGCCGAATTGTTTGGCAGGCTCCAGCTATTAGTTTCAGTTAGCGAGAGACTAAAGAGCGAGCATGGCTGGGTGACAAGCGCGACGAGCATCACCGCTATATTGATGCTTCATTCACCGTCCATTGATGGTTGCGTACAACTTCTTTACCCCAACTCAGCGGCAATGAGGGCCGGGTAAAGAGCCCCTGGATGTACCATCAAGTTATCGGCGGTTGACGCTATGCAGCTTCCGTTCGCAGAAAAGAGGGGGTTTTTCTTCCCATTCTGAATCACCCACATCAGGAAAGCACCCTTACCTACATAGTAATGGGTTTCTACACTAGTCTATATAGTGCTGTACTAATTTGTAGTCCTGTGTAGGACTTGTAGGCGCTTGTAGGCTGGTGTAGGCCTGTGTAGACAATTTCGACATGGCTACACTCCTACATTTACCTACATTTGCCTACACCATGACTACACCTGACTACTGTAGACTATATATATGAGCCCTTACCTACATTGCTACCTAACTTCAATACCCTATAAGGCCTACATTGGGCTATATAGACTACTGTAGGAAATACCCATTTCCTGATGCAGCCCAGAATCATTTTCTTCTCCTTCTATTTTTTGCTAACGCTCATAGTTGTATCCGTGTTTCTTCTTCTTATCTTTCTCCATCAGCGTCCACCCCCTCATCCCCCCTTTTTCTATACGATAGCGTTTCGGTCTTAGTCCGAGATGACGCACTCTATTGCGTCTTACCGCGGCCTCGATGGCTAAAGGACTTGCACCCGTCAACACGAAATTAGGGACTTACACAAACTGCCTATGAATTATGGAGTAAGGCTTTGATTATTTGCTTTAAAATTGATCTTGAGCAGCTAAAACCATTGTTAAAGGGGATGGGGGCCTCCATTTTTGTAGTAACCTCACGCTTAGTCGACCCTCGTTGCGCTCTTGTGTCGGATCAGCCGAACCTTGTTCTCGGTTTTAAATTTAGCAGAGGACTGTCGGGTATTAGCTGGTTAGCTCCATAGTCAAGCCCATTTAGCGTTCTTGCGTGCGAGGCAGCTACATGTTAGAGGAACACGAACAGTACATCGTCCAACAACTTTCCGATCATATGAAATAGATTACGTATGTATAACAGCGTGTAATACATTTTAATCACTCCGAATATGGTAATATAACCCCGCCTCTGGTCGTCGTGTAATACCGGCACCCTTTCCTCTCAAGATGTTCTTCGTTTCATTTGGTTTTGGATTAAGCTGCTGTTTCCAGGTGTGTAGAAAGAGACACATGGCAACCGCACCTGGTCTGGAAGAGGGCTTTTGTATAACCGCATTTTTCACGGAATATTCTATTCAAGGATTTGCAGGTTATGGCTTAGGTGCGCACGATGCAAAACCATATCCTACGCGCTACGCCCGACAACTCTGGTTCCCCGATGGACCCTCTTCCGTTTCCTCGTTGGTTCCTCATAGATAAGGTGCACGAGCTTCAAGAAGCTACTGTAATCGATTAAAACTCTGACACTCGTTTACTGTATGTTACCTAATCTAGTATTTATGCTGACGGGGGGAACACGTACTTGAGAAAAGCTCGCCCACCACCAAAACCTAAGGCAAGACCAACAACAAGGTGCCCCAGCATCACCTTCCCTGTCCTCCCTCACCAGTCCTCCTTACCCTGAAGCTACGGCAGTGTCTCCCTCAGGGAATATAGGTCAATGGAAAAGGTATAATTCGGTGTCTTATTTTGCTCACCTTCGGAGCTCGGCCGGGAGACCCAGGAAAAAGCATAGGGTGTAGAATTTTCGGTGTTGGCCCTGTCTTTAGGTTGTAGGAATAGATGTTCCTTGAGAAATAATTTTGCTTGCAGGGTGAAGGTAGCTTCGGAGAGAGCCACTTTTCGGAAGGATTGAGAGAAGAGTCTAAGTGCCGGGACGCTAGAACGGTTCACAACAGATTAGAGGAGATCCAGGCAGAGATGCAGTAATGCTGCTCATGATCGCGCGTAATAACCACCAAGAGTTTGCTTAGCCTGCCCTCGGACTGATTCGGGGCGTTTCTGGTCCAGTGGCACCATAAGGATGCCCGACTTTGTGTTGTCACGGAGAAGGCCTGAGGGAGCATCGAGATATGTTCTATTTTCGAACTCAATATACCTTCTGAAATTCATGATTGCAAGCATGGACTCCTCCACCGCCGCCGAGTTCACTCCACCTGAAGGGCGTCGGGCGGACATCATCAACCCTGAGGCCACCCCTATAAGTTTATTCCTCCGTAATTGAAAGCCGAGATTCTTTGTGCACATGGCCTTTAAGCTTCTGAATCAAGTGCAAGTGGTAGTAAGTCTTCTGGTATATTGGGCCGAAGAGTAGTGACATTAGAACGGGAGATGGAGCAACAATTAATTGGGTACTATAAGGGTCTAGGCGAACATCTGACCGACAACCTGCCTCGTGTTGTACACCGGGACCTAGCGTTTCTCCACCTAGAAAACGTTCTACAGTTTTGCTGGACCATAAAATCGATATAAGAGTAGAGCCGTAAAGAGCGGGATCGCAACCGTTGTGGATACGTGCATTAGTTGTGCTGGCTTGTCTCGCAGTTTCAATGCAACATGGTGCGCGGAGTGTGCTACAAATACAACTATCCCGTACCCCAAAAGTGCTTTTGGAAGCGCAAAAGCAATGGACAATGGCCGTAAGCCATGATCGAGGCTTTCGGTCACGAAGATATATGCACTCTAGGATTGTGGATAAGGATGCGTAGTCTTAGCTGGTGACCCCGAGAATAAGAGAACAACCACCCACGATATCTGAAGCAGTTCTAAGTCGCTGCGCAGAGTGCGACTGGAGCATGAGAGCTGATATCATGACGGCAGAACAAGCGAATGAAGCTGATAATGCAACCAGGATAAACGACGTCCCGCGAAGGCCTTGGACCATGTTCATCCTAACAAAGGTCGTTAACACGAGTAACCAAACCCCAGGAGCGCGCTTACGTGAGAAGATATATTCCCTATTATTTTGGGAAACATTACATTAGCAAGAGGGTCAAGAGGGGCCAAGGGACGTACTCCAAGGGCGGTCCATCTCCACTCCGACCGTTGTTGCTCAAGAAATGGTTGCCAATGCCTCTGGTAGACAATTCGACCATTCCAAAGCTCAGTCAGCTGAGCAAATATTCTCCTAGACAAGCCTAGGCAGAATGCTTCTCCCAGGGTCATGGCAGCGCTCTTGTGTGTCTGCTGCGTGAGGTAGGAGTCGAGGCCCTGCAACCTGTCGATCCGCGGGTAAGGAAGACCGTATCTGTTTATGTAACGACTTCGATGGATGCTGGCCCGTAGACGAGCTGTAATGGAACAAGCCGTTCAAGTCAAAAGCAAACGCAAGAAGATGGAAAATACTTCCCTATCCAGCTTCGTCTGTAGCTTTCGGTTGACTCGTCATCTTCTGCATCAACCGCGAACAAGGTGAGACTTGCAGTCTAGGGAATTGTAAAGGGGTCTCACTTTGAAAACGCTCTAACAACTTTAGATATCGCAAGCATTCGTCCATGCTATAGGGGAAAACGGAGCCAGGAGCAGTCATTTCATCTCAAAGTAAAGTCTGATATTACCAAGGGGAGCAAATTAGTCAGGGAACAACACTCACCGACGCAGCCATGACGGAGAATGGCAATCAGCTCCCTCTCAGCCTGATCATCATACACCGACTGATGACAGGGAAAATACTCGACATGCGTCCAAAATTCAGGTTCGAGACCCAAGCCTAAAGAAAAGGGGTCAGATAGCCTTACTAGATGAAGGAGATCTAGACTTGCGAAGGTGCTCCATTGATTCAAATTGATCGACGACCCCGGCTGAGCCGGCAAGGTCAGCCACAATGTCTACATCGTCAATCCAAAAGATAGATCTGTGGTCATAGTCCACTAGATAGTACTCGATGATTACTTCTGCATTGACTGCTGAGCCAACAGGGATGTTGAAGTAAACTTCAACGCTGCCTGTCTTCGAAGCCTGCGCGAGCCTACTCTGAATCCTTTCTAAAGCGGTGCTGAGACTGGCAATGACCCCATACCCTCGTGGATCTGTATCGGAGACCACGCCAACTTGGGAATTGTGATAATATATGTTGCCCTCAGGATGGACGAACTCGACCCAGTCTTGCGGTAATCTAACCTGGTCCGGAACACTGGTAGAGCTAGATGAGTCGGTCATGTTTGGAAGTTCGTAGTTCAAACATCTACCTTGAAAAACGGGTCAAGGCAGGGATTGTAGTTTTGGCTTTGAGGTGTGCGCCATTATCACTACAGAGAGCTCAGCAGACGCGATAGAGAAAGTTCCGTTACGATGGGCGGGTTGTTTACCTTTTTATAGGCGCCTCGTATTTCTGGCTGCGGCTCGGCAGAGTGGGAATGAGTTTAAAGGCTTTTATTTGTGTAAATTTGAAGATGCATCGTCAGACGAGCCAAAGGAGAGAGGGGAGAAAGGTTATTTACGAGGTGATAGAGCTGTCATCTCTACTCGTCGGCTGGATATATGATTGGAGGTCGGTGGGGTTGGGATTCTCTGTTGTTCACCCCAATCCCGTTCTCTTCGCAATATAAACGCATAGCGTTGGTTATTGCGTCGAATAGAATCAAACTGATCCGCATAATATCCTTTGGAGATATGAAGGTGTACAATCGACCCAGCACAACCCACGGTGTGTATCCGATCAGCGGCAAAGACGTTCTCCAATCACGCATGGGTTCTAAAACGAAGGAAATAAATTTCTTCCGCTTTTCGAAGGCTAGAAAAGGTTCTTTGCGAGTGCAGACGCAAAATTGGGTGTGGGCTTGTAGGGATGTTGGCTCCATTTTCCTGGAGGGGTGTCTCTAGAATACTGAGATTCAGGGCTAGAGCAGGTTTAGATTCATATGCGAGCTCACTAGAAGCCTCTACACCTAGAATCTGGACTCATTGGGCTAGGCCCTAGGGCTTCAGGACACGACTGCTGCACGAGAAAACGGCTATATCGCGAGCTGTCGGATAGCCCCACGATTACCCAGCAAAATGATCTGGGTCGAGGTGCGAAGCCTCGATCCAGCACATCAGGTTCCGTGCGATGTCCAGCTGGGTCGAGGGTCTCACAACGTAAAATTGACTAAGATCACCGGCTAACTGCGCTCATATCGATCGCTCATCTAGCAAGATAAATTGAGGGACACAGGTTTGTGATTTCTTCGGGGTAGGAGCACCTTCTCGGTGTGGAGGCACTCTAGCGAATGGCCCGAGTTAGGGGATACGGAGAGCAGAAACAACATGGCCATATTGTTGCGAGTATTCCATCCCGCTAGCAATATGTACAGTGCATGGGAGGTCAATTTGCGGCGGCTTGTTACTTCACTCTATATAAGCCGAAACAGGTCTCGAATTGCCGGCTCCTTCTAGAGGAAAGGCCCATTTTGAGAAGCCTTCATCGTCAGACCACAAATATTCTGTGCGGTCGACCATAAATGTTTAAGGCGGAGAAGACTGTGCCTGGAACTCCAGAGTGCTGGTTGAGTGCCAGGAAATCCTTGCGGATCAACTTCAGCCCGACAGAGAGCCGGCCAACGACGATCTTCCTCCGGCCTCTCAAGTTACAAGGTCCGAAATACAGAGTTGTCTCCGTAGGACTACAAACAGGGCGTTTCATATTAGGAGGCATAACCATTTTGGGCGAGACCGAAGCCTACATGTAGAGATTGCATCGTGACAGTTGCTCTCGAGTTAGCGCCGCACCTGCTTGATTTTGGGTATAAGGCCCTCAGGAAATACCATACCAGGTACCAAATTTTTTTTTACCGGAATGGTAGTGTGCCAGAAATGAATAGACCGGCCTGATCCACCACCGGGATAGCCACCGATAGCTCGAGCCACTGGGGCGTGAAGTCAAGAAGTCAGTGAAATTACGACGCCGTTATCAGGCCTTCGAACAGGGTTCGATTGGTAACTGTAATCACGGATAGCAGCTACCGAGGGGCGGGAGGTTGAAAATTGTTGTCTTCCTGGGAGGTTTCGAGGATTAGTTGGTGGTAAGCAACAAGCTTCAAACTCAATCAGGACAGCTTGAACTTGACAACACCCGGATGTTGAGAACTTGGTTCTGTCAAGGATTATCGCTGTACTCGAAATTTGAGTGTGAAGTGCTCGGGTAATGAATTCGGGCTCGCGAATGGACATAAGCATCTCCGCCGCGCCTTTCGGCCAAGGTTGGGACTCTAACCATCCACCACTTCTCCCTCCGCCACTTTCATATACCATATTATTCTCAACAGATTTTAATTTCGAGTCAGCATTACACCTTTCAGGTGGCTCCGCCATCCGCCCGTTCTCCGAGTCAGAGCTCGTCTAAATGCAAACGGCAGCCCTGTAGCCCTGTCGCGATCTGCAAGACCAGGCGACAGAGCGTGCCAATCAATCTTTTCCGAAACCTTGATGGATCTCACTTTTTAAGAGGCGCCTTTTTCTGAGGTATGTTCTTTGTGGGGACGTGCTCTCCCAGCTCTGGTGTTCCTTCAGTCGAGGATGGGGACGTTGCGCGTAACCATCAATGTCCTGCGTCAACCTTCTTACTTTAAGCATAGCTGTACACAGAACCGTAACGGAAATGCCTCAGGATGCCGGTGAACCTCCTCAGGGTCTGTTTCGACACCAAGCGGCGGTGAGCCTGCCCCATCACTGCCGCCTCGCATCAGGCAGGGGCCTCGCATCGAACTTAGAATTCTAATTTCAGTACTTATCCCCTTTCATTTCGACAGTGTATCAACCTCTTCAAACCTATCGAAACCTTCATACACGTCTCTGTGTGATCATGGTGCATGGGTCAAGTGTTTCTGAGTTTGCATATGTTCGGGAACTTCGCCGGTCAAAGGCAGGGCGCCTCTGCTATCACCATGTCGATTACGGTCGCGCATGGCAAGAAGAAAATGACCCTCCCGAAGCAATCAGCCACTCTCTACAGGGGGGCCCACAAGGAAGCTTTCCGGTCCATGGTTATCCAGACTGGGTCAGGTTCCCCAACCGGTTATTGGTTCCCGGTCGATTCTTTCTTAGGCTGCTTGCTGAATAAGCGCTTGTTCCGACTTCGGGGGTCCAAAAAGCGCGAAGGCAAGATGGCAAGACACCTAGTTGGATCGGAGGTTCACGATGGACAGGTTATCTAGGATTATTGGGTACGTCCCTCTTTACCACCGCTGCGTTCCTCACTGTTCTTGGCCAGCCATTGCCCTCGGCTGTTTTCAGAGGTGTTCTTCGCCTATTTCTACGAGATGTACGTTAGAGAGTGCTGATGCTGCTGTATCATGGTATTTGACTGAGGGCTGAACGTCGACTTTGCGCGTGGAAATGACAAAGTTTGTGAGTCGGACGTCGTCCGCCGTCTTCTCGCCTCCCATCTCTCGCCTCCCCCCCTTTTCGAAACTCTCATCCCCCCGCAACGAAACACCAACACGCCGATCCTCACCTTTCCATACAACCTCCAAAAGCCCCATGGCTCCATCAGGCTCAAAAGGCCCGAGAGCACCCCCAACTGGGCCGCCTGCGTTGACAAACGGCTACCACGAGCCATCACCACTGGCCAGGTCACCACAGCCTTTCGCAACTGAAGTCCTGGCCTCCCCACCCAGCGCTGCGCCCACAACAGCCCACGATAGAAGTAGACCTGGTGGGGGATCTGGGTCGAAGGCTGGAGGGGCAGGAATCGCCGCGAGCATTGTACCCTCAGTCAAGGTCACAATGGATTTCAATCCTAGGAGCAGCAGCAAAAACCAGTGGATGGCGGATGGCCAACTGCTCCACCCTTCGTCATCAACATCCCCAAGGCATTCGGCGCCGTCATCTGCCGTCGTCGTTGATGGGTTTGGGAAAACCAGTTCGATCGACACGAGCGGAGGAATCGGCACCGCGAACGCTCACACCCATGCTGCAAACCTCCAGAACACATCCTTCCACACTCTCTCGCTGTCGAATACATCACCACTACCATCACCACCTCGTTCATCATACTCGTCCGGTCTTGTCCAAACTGGGCCAGCCGCCTCATCTTCCACGTCCCCTCCGGTCCCCACTCTGGAGCAGCAACCTTCATCGCGTTCTGCCACACCAACAACACATACTGCAGGGCCATCCAATCTGACTTCTCAGTCCAGTTCGAGTGGGTCTCTAGATTGGCCCGGTCTTCCTCGCGAAAATCGCTCTTGGCGCGTTGTTTACGATCCACTTGTGGAAGGCAGAGCCGGCCGCTCCAGTGGGAGCGCTCCCAACGGCACAGCAGCCAGACCTGGTAGCAAGGACTTAGTATTCGCGCACGACGGAAGAGACAATGCTGCGGACACGGAAGGCGGTTCTGTGGATGTTGCCACGTACCAATTACAGGATCCAAGGAAAACACTTACCGAAGGGGGGCGAATACGAACGTCAAAAAGGCCAAGGACTACTTTTTATGACCTATCCTACCAGGTATGGATCTACCGATTTTCAATTTCTGCCCGACCTAACTCAGTCTCTCCAGTGGGATGGCAACTCGCCCTTTCTTGAACCACCAACGCCTGAACTCCCTCAGGCTGTCCTGGTCACTTCAATATCCCCCCTCACGCCGACCACACACATCAAGCGGCACTTCAGTCACTTTGGTACCATCGAGGACTTTCGCATTCAACTGGATCCTGTTACAGGTGCACACCTCGGCATTTGTTGGGTGAAATTCGCATCTGGACTGCCCGATCATGTTAGCTCCGGCGAAGCGGAACCCTTCTCTAGAAGCGCGAATACCGCCTTATACAACAAGGAGGATGGTTACTCTGGAGTTTCGGCCGCGAAGGAAGCGATCAAGCAAGCCGTGAGAGATCCTATCAAGGGAACTGGAATGAGGGTTGGAGTTGGGAATGACGCAAGCTTTGTGGAAGTGGTGTTGGACCCCGAGGGAAGTGGGTACATACAAGCTGTCAAAACGGAATTGGCGAGGCGAAGGGTTCACGGCCATGGGAGTGACCAGCACGCAGATGTCGGGAAGCCACCATCCACGAGTGCAAATGGGAGCGAGTCCAACCCTTCCCCCTTGCCAATCAACAGCACTTCCCCCCACCTTCTACCATCTCGCAGACCTCAGCCACAAAAGGGATTACCACCTCGACGACCTTCGGGGGTCAACTCCCAAGATTCAGCGGAGACCCCAGCGGACGACCGATCGTTCCGCGTGACTCCTGAGGTCGCTCAAGGGGAAAGGGAACCGGAAGCGACGTCAGGGGAGAAGCCCGACAGAACCCAGAACAGACGACGAGCTGAGTCTTCAACCTTGGCCCTTGATTCCGAGCTCGGGCGGGATGCATCCTCCACGCCGAATGGTCTACCCAAGCACTCTCATCCTCGGACCAACGGCTTCCGCAGGTCAGAATCATTTGCTGCCCAACCTCAATCCCCTGAATATTTGGACGCGCAGTCATTGCTGCAGTCTCAACGTGCAGAGGAGGGCTCTGAGAATCTGAATGGTTGCATCCACACCTCAGAATTGCCAGCCACTGATGACACCATGATGGCCACCAGCCCTCGACAGCCTGGTCTCAACTCTGAGGAAGAAGAAGCGCAACGTAGTCGCGTTTTGAAGGAGTTGATGATGAACGGCAACGAATTTGTGAGGATCAAGAACAGCAGCCTCCCGCGGAGTTTGAAATTTGGAGAACCCGAGCTGAAAAGATGGTTCGAAGACGCAGGAGTCGCCGGCAGTATTGATAAGGTGCGTTGTTTGTGCCATCATTCTCTCACTAGGGTGGACGATGTTGTTTTCATCGCTCAGAAGCTCATGCCACTTTCTCCTTTCTCTGTGCTTGACTTTGTCGTGTGCCCAGATCCTTCACGACAACCAAGGATGGTACATCTCCTTTACGAACCCAGACGCAGCACGGCGATGTCGACTTGTTCTGGAGCGTCGCCCATTCCTTCATCACCCTATCCCATTGACGGTCCAGTCAGCCCCAACAACCAACTCCCCCGTCAGCCCTACCTCTTCTAAAAAGTCTTCATCGTCCGCCAAACTGCACGCCCCATCAACTAGCCCCACACAAGCTACGAAGCGGGCCTCTGCGCCGAAGGGTTTTGGAACGAACCTCACTCCGACAATAAACACCAAGAATGGTATTGGCGGCGTCAGTCTGGCCAACTCTACCATTCAAGTCGAAAATCAGCTCGGCGACAGCCCTGCTCCCATCGACGATCTTCTGAAGGAACTTACCTTCTCGAAGTTACCGCCTGCGCCGCAATTGAGTGACGTTTCAGCCGTAGACCTGCTTGCGTCTATGGCAGGCGTGGAGGAACCCTCTGAGCCCGCCCCGCACCCCAACGGCTCTGGGATTCTAAAGAAAAAGGGTGCAGCTTCGTCGTCAAAATCGAAACCGAAAGCGAAAGCTCCGCGGAAACGCTCGTTGAAGGAGGAGGGTGTAACCGATGGCCCGCCAAAGAAAAAGGCCAGGACTTTAGGAAAGAAATCGGGATCGAGGCTTGCCGTCTCTACTATGGACGTGGATAGAGATCTCATGGACGTCATTGCTGCAGATGAGGATGTCAAGGATGAATTTGGGTTGGCTGCGGAGATACCAATGTTCGATGACCAAAGAGCTGGCAATCAACACCAGGATCCCGTTTACGATGGACGCCGTGATGACGAGGTTTTGGATCTGGAGGCCGCACTTATGGGCTCCGAGCACGGAGTGAAGGCGGGCTCTAGTACAGCAAGAGCGGAGGAGGACTTGGACGTTGATGCAGAACTACTCAAAGCCATCGGCGGTGAAGAGGAACAGCCTACAGTTGAGGTACTTGACGTTCCAGAACTGGGAGTTACCCCGAACACCATTGGCGATAGCCCTCTCCTGGACCCTCAGCCATCAACCGAGCCGATATCCAACGGCAGCTCGAAACGACCCCGTGAAAGCTCACCTCCACCCCCGCCAGTCGCGCCCCCTGAGACCAGCGAGATCCTTTCGACAGGCAGGGTGAGGAAAAAGACAAAGACGCCGTATGCAATGGCAACGGAACAGCTTGCCGAATTGGACGCATTGATTCCCCTCCCTCCACCGACCAAGTCAAGAAAAAAGTCCGGCAAGGGCAAAAACGCGGCCGAGAGGGATTTGGCATATCACTCTTCCGCCAAATCAAAGCAAAGTGGCCATGCCCGACCGTCGAAACCGAAAGTTTCTAAAACGATCGACTCTTCAACACCTATTCCCCAGGCCAGCGATGATGGCGCAGTCGCGACGATCGACGAATCACTTCGTCTAGAGCGGGATACGCCATCTGCAGCGGTTTCAACACCTCCAGCTCTTCGACCTGTTACCTTCCGAAAACCACAGAGACCCCGCATTCCAACTATGGAAGAAGCCACTCCCGCCAGCCCACTCCCGCCAGACATACCAGAATTAATCGCACAGCCGGATAGCGAACACCAATCTTTCGAAAAGAATGCTGGCAACGCCTTGTTAGATCCTCTTACACTCAATTTGGCGACCGATGATGAGGAACTATTTTTCTTGAAGATCGGCCTTGCAGCTCGGAGAGGTGACCATAGTATCCCGTATGTTCGGCGGGAGGTTCCGCCTCCACCAACCGAAGCAAACAAATCTCAGTTGCGAATCCATCGCACCGGGGCATCCCGCAGTGAAGGTTATTACAAGATACCCGAAGCACTCAAGTCAACGTATTTGCCCCAGAGAAATAGAGCAATGGTCCTTGACGAGCCCAACACAGCCCAGGCTAATGCTGAAGCCGCTAGTTTGGTGCCTGCTGCGACCGCCGCAAGTGCATCGTCCCGGTCCAACCGGATAAACACGAGGCGTCTTGTTCAAGGAATGGAACAAGCTAACAAGGCCATGGGCGATACACAGTCAACCCAACTTCAGTTTAACCAGCTTCGGGCACGAAAGAAACAGCTTATTTTTGCGAGGAGTCCAATTCACGACTGGGGATTATACGCAATGGAGGCGATTCCGCAGGGGGAGATGGTGATAGAGTATGTCGGAGAGGTCATCCGAGCTCAGGTTGCCGACAAACGTGAGAAATGGTATGAAAAGGTTGGGATTGGTAGCAGCTATCTCTTCCGAGTAGATGAAGACTCGGTTGTGGATGCTACCAAGCGCGGGAATCTTGGGTACGTCAAATACCAGCACGTTACTGTTTTCTGAGGAAGACGGCAACTAACTTTTTCCCTCACCAGGCGACTTATCAACCACTCCTGCACACCAAACTGCACCGCCAAGATTATTGTTGTCAATTCTCAAAAGAAAATCGTCATATACGCCAAAACCAGCATCGAGCCAGGAGAGGAAATTACATACGGTATGCGCATCCTTGGTCATCTCGCTTGCTACGAAATTAAAGCGGAAATTCCTTGATAGATTACCACTTCCCACTAGAACAAGAAAAGGTAAGAGTCTGTGCCGAATGACCGCCCGGACCGATCGTCCTAATAGCTCGTCTCCGCTTCGCCCTAGATTCCATGCCTCTGCGGCTCACCTCGATGCAGAGGTTTCCTAAACTGATGGAATTTTAATGTCTGTAGTCTTCTCCGTTCGATTTGCCCTGATGCCAGCGCTCTTTTGAGTTGTTAGTCTAAGTTCTTCCTTAGTTTATTAAGAGCGCCCTATGTCCGTTGTCTCTCGGCTCCTGCATTTGCGCCTTGAAGAGCCTGCAGACTAGCCCCGCATCTGCAACTTAAGGTTGCGTAGCATTGAACCTCGTCCAGTTACCCTTGCGAAAGGCCATTGCTTGATCTAGACGTCGCGTCTAGTTCCTCCCTCCCGCCGAGTTCCTCGCGTGTGGCTTGCGACACGCGGATATGAAACGCGCATGCGCTACGATTGCGGCTTTATTCGAATGGAGATCGTACACGTGGATAGCAAATGTAACACCGAATGGCAACCGGTACGCTACCGCATGTTTTGTTTTCTAGTCGTTCTCGTTATCCCCGAGTTCGCACCGCCTTGCGCAAGGTTGGAGGCAGGCAACCTGCCAGCTTGGCAATCCACTGAAAACTTCGCCATTCACCGCGTTTTGATACACCCCCCGAAAAGAGGTAAATGCAGATGCAAGCATTCCGATCTAATGGTCGGCAGCGTTTCAGAACCTTCCTATTATGACAAATGACCCTCCGGAAACGCCGTTGCTACCTTAGTCCATTAAAATGGAAATCTACATATTTTTAGAATACACCTTAACACCCTTACTTTTGAAACGCCCCGGTCGACTGGTTGGAGTTTCGTTCGTGTAGCGTTCAGTGGTGGAACCCTGGTTGCCACCTTCCCGAATACTTATACCTTAGTTCGATCGGCGCCCCTCCTCAGCAGCAATTATCAGGTCCACCCCACAGTTCAGCCCCAAAACACCGTTCTAATCAACCTTTTACATGAATTCTCAACTCCCGAGAGAACATCTTCCGCAGGGTGAGCCAAATTCGTCAACCGTCACGTGAGACCGTGTTCAAGCCCGTTCTCCGTAGCCGGAAAGATTCAGCCCCGCCCCACGCTTCCATCGTCTAACACCCGATACGACCGCTTCGTAATTAGGTTAGCTAAACTTATCGAGCCCCGGTTCTTTCTAACGCAATTCCGGTAGTCCCCAGGGACAATCCTTCTCCATCCCTCAAAAGGCCTTCCTCAACAATTCTACCCGTGATGTCAAGTCCGTGCATTTCAGCTGCTTCCTGCATATCCAACTGAAGAGTCCCAATAATTGCCTCTCGTTACAGACCATTACGAGAATTGCCAACGGGCTTTAAGGAAGTGATCCATCCTGAAGGGGATCCTTATTATTTCGATCATTCGAGGCGATTAGTCACGTCTTGTGATCCGCGCCCTAGCTGGAGGGGCCAAACTCTGGATGTCGCCTATCGGCACATTTTAGAGCGAATAGGCGGACACGAACGTCTTCCCACTTCCTCGGAGCTATTCATCGCCGTCCAGCAAGACCAACCTTTTGAAGTGGAATATTATTTTGTGGATCATCAAGAAAGAATAATCTATTGGCTAGAGGACTTAGATGCGAGGTCCTTAGGCTTGGGACCTTTTGAGTCCGACCTCGATCTCCGTATGTATCCGCACCTCATTAAGCGATGTATTCGATGCTCATGTTTTCTGGCTTTAGGAGGAGCCTTGACCTCGGAATATTGGGTTCACGTTGACTATTTTCCTGGGCATCGAGATTTTGATGTTCAGGCTGAAATCGATTTGGTCGCAGTTCTGGGGCATGGTTGCATTGGTATGCAGGGTTCAGTTCAATTAATCCCTAACGGAATCTATAAAATTTAATATGTGTGCATTACAGATGACATGACCGCCCCAGGATCGACGTTTCCATGGAGCGCGGAGGAATGCCGCCAGTTCCTGCAGGTATTACATGGATTTCAATGCAAGTTCATTATTTTCTAGTCGTAATCCGAGTAGCTGATTAAGCTTTATACAGCATCCAACTCAGAGGATATCATTGCGCAGAGAATGAGCTGCATAGGCGAGTGGCTTATCACGAACTCCACTTGAGATCACAAGGACTAATAATACTCCAAAACAGCTCGACTTTGGGCAGCCATCTGTACGGCATATTTTAAAAGATTGATTCAGATTCTCCTGGCTAATTCCTTCGTGATTTTGAAGCTCGTGTTAGACACATCCACGGGTACGGCTCAACAAACGCCCGACTGGACCGGTTCCAAGGGTTAGAAGGGTATTTGAACCATCAAATAATTCCTAGCTTGCGTCTCGCTATCGGCGAAGCAGGTACTCTGGGACAGTCTCGCCACTTGTTCAGGCGAATGACCGAGCTTTGGAACGGTCGTGTGGTATATCAGCGCCATTGGAAGTTGTTCTTGGATGATATGAGGAGAGAGTGGACACAGATGATCTTTTTCGTGAGCCGTACCATTACTAAATGGAATAAACCAAGTAATCCTAACCAAGTCTTATTCTCCAGGCACTGGTGATTTGGATGTAAGTCATCTCTATGTACAAGATAGATTTGCTAGGTTCGTCTGACATTTTGGGCGATAGGGCTTGTATTATTCTTGTGGCATCTGGTCGAGGGTCCACGGTGGTGTTTGTTTCTGCGTGGCTGGCGGCGATAGGCGTTCTAGTGTCTTTCCATTTATTGCAGGCGCATGCTGAAGACCGACTATCGACGGCTCCCGGAATCGTGAGTTCCTGATAATTCAACAAAGAACCATGCGCTAAGCAGCCATTTGAACTTATAGAGCGCTTGGATAAGCAGGGTGGAGGACTTCAAGCACGGCCTTCGCCCGTTGTCGATCAAATTCGCTCTTCCGCGGGCTCTCAGCATGTACGCCTTCATTTCCTTGCAACTCGGACTGGTGTTCTTGTTCTCCGATCTGGGGTAGAGGAACTTCCAGTCTGGGTCTTATGAGGTTCGAATTTGGTGTGCACAGTATGCCCTACATCCAATGGGCGGCTGTGCGCTCGATATGCGTGTGGTTCTTCCCGTCCTCGTCCCTATAGGCTCGAGCGCGTCATTCACTAGATGGCAACATCTTGGTGAAGATAGGATCATAATATTCAACTTTGCTAGTTAATGAACCGATCACGCCGCTTGCCTAATAGGGCCGAGGTGCAGGAAGCCACCATTTTTATCTACCGAATATTTTATGTATATAATATAAGCCTATGTAATTGTAAACAGCTGGCCAGACGGAAGGATCCGTAAGAAGTGTGGGGCCAACCTGGAAACCTTGTTCCGCTCCTGACAGAAGGTCACCAAAGCCAGCGAGGAGCAAAGGCTGGAAGGTCTCAGACGTAATGGCTCATTATATCGCGCCAACCGTTGCAAATCAAACCACGGACATAGTAGCAGTGGGAAGTCAACGGTCAACCACCATCCGCCCCCTTAAAGTCAAGCAGACGTTGCCCCCGAACACTCAGGCTACAAGTCAGAAAATCAACTAATGTATTCGCCCAGAGGGAAACCGTAAGGGTGGCTCCTAAGTAATCATTAATGCATCTATATCAAGCGACGAGTCCGCATAAGGAGGAAGCATATCGTTTGGGAAGTTCAGGGAACTCGTGGCGCTGAGGTAGGTCATATGGGGTGGAGGCGTGGATCTTTGTATCGCCACACTAACGCAAGCGTCACAAGTATCGGGGGTAGGATCAGTCTCACCGCAACCTCACTCATTCGACCATGGTGTATGTCGAAGCTGTCGTCGGCTAGTAGGCGAATTGCATTATCGACCAACAGCCCATACACACCAATGTCGAACGAAACAAGGAACGCAGTGAAAAGCGAGAGCCATGGACTACGGGCGCAAATAGCCGGAAGGCGGTGGTCCTGCAGAGGTGTGGGTCTCAAGAAAGAATAAGCCCAGTACATGCGAAAAACTTACCAGGCACCCTAATATGTTCAAAACAGGCGTCCAAAGTAACACAAGCAAAGAGCCGACGAACGTCTGGAAGAAAACCACAGGATCAGCGGTTTCCTCCCAAACTACGAGTATGCCTTCGCGAGTCATGTAAGCCGAGCAGAGCAAAACTCCTATTGAGAGTGAGGTCATCTGACGCACAGAGTCAGCATCACTCGGTCACTCAAGATATGACCAAGACAAACCCAGGACAACCGCAAGCGGTTGACTATGTCAGCTCTGCGTCGGCGAACTCTTTCGATTGGGTGGTTGGCACCTCCTCTTCGACGGTTAAAGGCCTCCCACGAAAGATGGTGCTGGTAGTCGGCTTTAGTCTTCGTGTAAGCTCAACTAGCGATGGCAGTTATGGGACCCATGCTCACCGAGGGCTGAGTTGAGTCGGCCTAGGTAGCCGGTGTCAGTGGGGTGGGGTGGGGGGGGGACAGGGGAAGGAAGATCGCTCACCCAAGATCGCTTTGGTATATTGCGATGGGCCAACTGCAGCATAAAAAGCCGAGCGTTAAAACGTTACTGCTTGTAATCGAAGAACGCTCACCCGTGGATGCTTGCAGAGCTTCGAAGAATGTAGTGCAATCGTTCGGGGTCCAAGGCGTAGTGTACTCGGCACCTTTGATCCACTCCGTGAGTATTTACGGGCACAAATGAAGGGAGTCCCACCTTGCGCCCCGATCTGGAGGGTGTTCGCCAAACGTCTTGTTGCCGCTTCGATGTCTAATGGCGCGGTGAAGGGGAAGTGATGAACATGGTTCCAAAAATGTGACCGTAATCTCGACCCTTGAAAGAGTTCGGGTTTAGCACCGGCGTTCGTCGAGGGAGGATCCGACACTCACTTAGCCACATTATGTCTCGGTGCGGTCCGAGTCCGACCCTTCCCGCATCTTCAGGAGCAAGCCAGAATATACTTTCGAAAAAATAGTCTACCAAGTAGTACCGAACGCATCCCTCTTGACGTTGTTTCTCTGTGAAACTCAGTACGATGTGGATGCCTCTAATCCGCCAGTTCGATGGAAGACGCGCGTTGATTTCGATGAACGCTGCCTGAAGTAGCTGGTCGTTCTCGGGGGGTTGAGGATTCACGTGGGTAAGGGTTTGGTTCTTAGCGTGAAAGTAGTAGTCACGCCCCGTGGGGTGAGTGTGACGGGCCCAACCGAGAAGTGGTGCACTACGGTCAGAGTAGTTGGTATTGAGATGCATTCGTGTTATTAGCGCATACGCACCTCGCCCCTTTAGACTCAACGGGTCGGCTAGTACCGAAGCCGCTGGGAATGATGAAGACCTGTTGCTGTTGCCTATGAGAGCATGTGAGGAGCGATTGGACGGTTCTGCACAGAAAGGTGCGCACTGGGTGCCAGGAGCATCCTCAACCTCTGCCAACGTTGCGTGGGGTAGTTGAGGAGTAAGAGAGCGAATCAGAGGAACGGTCCCTTCTCTGATAGCCATGTTGCCTTCGATTGTCCTTGTAAGCAGAGTATGAGCTGTGGTGCTGCCGAGGTGCTGGACCAGGAGGGAACATTTTCCTGGTGATCATGGGTCTGGATTTAAGAGTGGACCATGGAGAACAGACACGACTATTCCCACACCCAGGGCTGGGAGACCACCGTGAATGAAACCCCCATATCCCCTCTCATCAAACCTCGATCGCCGGCCCACTGATGCATCACGTAGGCCGAATGAGCGATCGGCTTGTGAGGGAGTAATCGTACATTTACCTTTGGACCGAAGCTGAATCGATCGAGTTTCCTTGTCAGACAAGGACGAGCCATCCTCGGCTTCTCGACTCAGGAAGTCATCATCCATGCACACATCCTGAAGCGCCAAAAGCGGACTTTTCCTGAGGAATCTAAACGCCCACGTACCAAGACCCATCATGTGTCAATAATCCGGCGCTGTCGTCCAAGACCACCGCTTCCCAGTTTGGTGTTCCGGAGGTTTCTTTAGGTTCCCCGTCTCTCAAGGTGTTAGTGACGTATGGCATCGATATCAACACCATTAAATACAATAATATATATTTATTTGCTATCTAAATCTAATGGAGCTAACGTTTGATCCGACTAGTTGCTCGTTTTCTTTAGCGTATCGAGTCTTCATCTAGAGCGCAAGCGGACTCTGAGGTTGAAGTGTCGTGTGAACCGGTGTCTATCAAATACGTGACCCGGCTGCGGTGAAATTTTGGGCCGGTGTGGAACCCATGTTGATTGCCGGCCCATCTGACCGTTAACCAGCACGTAGTCATACCATGGTGCCAGAGGACGCAAGAACAAACCTATCGCACCTCAATCATCGGTGACCTCGTAAGGTGTAGCTAATCTTCAAACCCTACACGTGCCTAGGCTTCCGTTTTTCCAGGACTTGGCCCGCCTACGGACCAAGTATAGATGTAGGGTCAACGGGCTCACCGAAAATGTAATACCACCCAATCACCTCTCCTTCTCCAGAGGATTGCTAAACGATTCTCTGAAGAATAGCCCGCATTCCAGAGAATAGTTAAACGAGGATGCTCGCTGCTTACACGTCGGCCAGGGTGGTACGCCGCACCTAAACGGCACCTCGAACGGGGGGGTATGCCTTGCACGTTCCCACATTCAAGGCGTATCGTATAGTGGGCGCAATTACTGCCATTGGCGCACAAACACCTCATAACGTCAACGGCAGCACTATGGCAGACGCATGATGGGTTGGCCGGTCCCATTGCCCTCATGTCTTACCCATGGCGGATGAGGTGTAAAGTGGGGCCACACCGTATCGGTGCGAGCCATTCAGTGCTACAGGCACGCGTTTTCTTGTTTACCTTTCTTGGTCTTTTGCGTCAAGCCAGGGCCGTTCAATCGAGAACTCCGAGGCCTGAGAGAAACTAGTGCGCAGGACGCCCCATTTGATTTACCCTTTCGGAAACTGTCAATGATCCTGGCAACCACTTGCATGTCTTCGCTGAAACGTAGAGACGGCTCTCAAAGTTTATCTTTACAGGTGAGCCTGCCGGGGACACGAGGCTCTGAGGCGAGAAAGTCATGGGACTGAGGTAAAATTGCGATTGGCAAAACCAACAACCAACATTATCTGCTTCTTCGAGTGAATGTATTGTCTCTGAAACAAGAGGCGGTCGAAAAAGCCCTCAAGTGAAGTAGCAAAAACAATTCATTTGCCAGGCAAGGCGCGATAACACAGTGAAAAAAAAACCCGGGCCGCAACATGAAATCACTCTACAAAGAGGTTTTTTCGCCTATCACACATGATGTGCCACGTCACGACTCAATCTCCAGACGTGAAATGCAGGAGGGAGGGCAAGGACGAAGGTCACTAGAACAAGTCCGGCCATAGAGTGCTGGTGCTTTGGTCCATCTATATCGAGGTATTGACTAAAGGCGCTCAAAAGGCATCCGTAGACGAAGATATTGAATGCCATGAAGGAAGATAAGATCCAGTGGCGCAGGCGCGCGTTAGCCGGATCCTCGAAGATGTTCGCCAGCTTTCGATGAGATATCCTGTCAGATCGCAGATAGGATTAAAAAAAGGTACGGCCAACTCACAATGACCAAGCAAAGAGCAGGGGAGGCGAAGCAGAACAGAAGGGCTGCAATGACGACGGTTAGGGACACAAGAAAGCACATCGCGTTAACCAGTCCTCCCTGCTCTAGATGTGCGTTGGCTCCCGTAAGAATGAGTGAATAGGCCATGCCCATCCCGAGAGGTCGATCAGGATTCTAAAGCACATATCAGATATCACAACCACCAAGGGTCGATCCAATGGTACGCACGATCAGAACCTCAACCAATAAAGGCCAATCGGGCTGAGCGGGATCTCTTCTCTGAACAATGGCTACAGGCGCCCCATTTCTGGCCCTTATATTTCGACCAGTATGGCGGCCGTGTTGTTCGTCGTGTTGTTGTCGGTCTACAAGGACCAAGCATTAGACGTCATGGGGTGCGGTTGAACGCACACCCTCACATATCAAGCTCAGCAAGAGGCCTAGAAATACAGAGAATGAATCAGTCAAAATCGATACCAAGACGCTCAACGTACCTACATCTGCCATCCTGTCGGCCTCCGATTTCGCGGCTAAGGAACGGTATCAGAAGTAGGTCAGCATAATATTTACAGCTCGAGTAGATATCTTCACCCTTATTGTACTCGATGACCGCGAGATAATGCCGGCATTCGTCGGGAGTCAAAGGGCTGAGGTTGCCTAGAAAGCTGGATGGTTACGGAAGGATCTACACGAATCGTGTGCGGGAGCCACCCTTACCATCGACCTGGGACGCGAGTAGCCTTGCGATCAGACCCTCTTCAGCTGGAGTGTCGATTATGGGGGGTGGAAAATGCTGGACGTGGTGGAAGTATTGGCGCAAAGAGAATGCGTCTTTCCCAATAACAGCCGAAATCACGGGGTGAATGTAAGTGCACATCCTGCTCGTGTATTGGGTATTATTTACCAAGGCAGTTCTCGGTGTGGCCCGGACTGATGCGAGGAATTACCCCTGTTTCGTCTTCGAGCCAGAAGATCGCTCGACGATTGTTGTTGACCAAGTAATAGGTGACTGAAATTCCACGTGTTTCATTCTCAAGCCCGAGAACAATGCTGACGTCTTCTAAAATATTTTCCTCAGCGAGAAGTTGGAGTATCTCATCTGCGGCGTCTTGGAAGACCGTGGCGTTGGCTGCCTCTCGAGGATCGAATTCTGTCAAGAGTCCGCCTTCAGTTTCGTGGAAATATCTGTCGCCATTGGAGTGACGCCTTTCGACCCAAGCTCCCCTAGAATGACGACGAGATGGTATGAGTGCCATGGGTCGATGGGAACGGAATAACAATACGCACGGAAGTTGCTGTCCGTCTTGCGCCGTAGGGCCTCGACGGCACCTGGTGGGACGATGTTAACAAAAGGGGGGAGCCCAGAGCACGGTTCTCACCCTTTGAACGTTCCTTGAAGGGCAGTGGGAAGAATGGAGCGACGGTGGACATTCATCGGTAGAAGCTGGTAGATAGTAGTACACTTGAGAGAAGATGTGGGCTGGCTGTTACGGTCCTGGGGCAGGTCGATATTCAGATGCAGACGGCTGGAAGAGATATTCAGTCCAGATAGATATATAAACCGGCGAGACCTTCTAAATAGAAATGCGAAAACACGGGGTGCTGAGGAACGGAACCTACCCACAGCCACCGAATGCAGTGCCCTTTTTTTTGCCCGCGAACCACAAAAAAAATAAGCATGTAATGTGAAAGACGTGTCGAATAACTGGAACCGCTCGATTTGCTGAGATTGAGGAGGGTCCAAGCGATGGGTGGATCTCCGAAATCGAAAGTTGTCCAGGTAGACCCTGACTTCTGCTATTGTGCCCAAAAAAGCAACGTGAGAAGTTGGCAATACAGAACCCTGTGGCGAAACCTTAATCACCTCTTCACCGCACAGAATGACAGGGAAGAATCATGGAACTGGAGTGGGCGGCCACCTGATACGTTTTGCGGCCAAAACCGAGCCAAGTGCCATGTTGTAATGACCAAAAATACCTGCATCCCTCCCTTCACAAGCTTTCGGTTTGGAGGAATGGCCAACTGAAGCGGCGTGGCTGTTGAAAAGATTCCGCGTAAATTCCGACCGCTGGGGCAGAATCGAACGGCGTGGCTGTCGGGCAATATGCCGAATGTGAGTTCAAAGCAGGATCCTCAAGCGAATGCTTACCTCGACGTGACCAACCGCACGTTGGGTCCGATGATACACACCTGACTCGGCCTCCCATCAAGCTCTGGACGATAGTTTAGGCGGTATAAGCAAGGTTCTGGGGGGCGCCAATGCTAATGCGGATTCTAAACAGAAAAACAGTCATCACATCACAGGGCTCGATCACGGATAGACACTGGCTGGCACAAGCGACATACACAATGTGGCATCCGATCCCAAGGACGCCAGACCCAGGTCAGCGGCGCTGATCACACGTATCTGGGTGACAAAAGCTCGCAACCGAATTTGCAAAACTAAAATCTAAATCTTCCAAACCGGCAAATGCGATGAGATCTTGGTAGTAGGGTCGCCTAGGGGACCAAGGGGCTCAGTCACAGCGATTGTGGCACCTCCTAAATCCACCGCCGTGTTTGGGGAGACTCCTGAGGTGGGATTTGCCCGCTGAGCGAGACGATCTTGCCTAACGGCCTCAGGATGAACCTGGTGTTTCCACTCGTTACGAAGCCACGGCCGCGACATAGTCAATTCCAAGGCGTAAGCCTGAGCTGGTATTGGGGTTCAGAAGGAAAATTGGTGTAAGCCTTCAAGTTAGATCCGGGACTGGTAAAAGAAAAGCCTTTGGTTCCGTGGTTTGTTCGGGTCAGTTCAGCGCGCAAACCGCAAAGGGAAATAGCTTACATGCGTCTCAAAGCCACATGCCAACTTGATCGAGTATGCCTGAACGGTGGAACTGGGTCAAGGCGGCAACGGCGGAAATGTGGTCGACGAGCCTATGAGGACCTTCTGAGGTTGAGATTCGCCTTCTGGGCGGTTAGCGAACGGGCGAAGCCTCACCAGCACCGCTAGCCATAGTTAATTTCATAGGCGGCAACTAACTCGAGTCGAGGGGCCTCCCGCAACTCGCAGCGCGGTAGATATCGGACCGACAACCAGCGCGATTCCAGAAGCAGGGGTCCATTGAGATCCATAGAGAGATGGAGCAGGACTAAAGAGCAGGTAGGGGTCGTTTTTAGATGCAAAACGGAGCCGAAATAAGCTCGAATGCGCCGGACTGACCTTAGAACCTTGCAATTGAAGTTTTCGGACAGGGCTTCCTATCGCACGTTCGCACGCCACCTTCCACTACAAAGCGCGTTGGGGACGAGGCTACCGGATCTTCTGAAAAGTCCCCTAAGCTTTCGATATCTCTGTGACTGTGAGGCTGTTCGATCGCATCCGGGCAGCGTCAGGATATGCCGGATCTAAAGAACCCCGCGTTTATTCCTGGAGCAGGCGTACGTCATGATGTCCATGGGTTGGAATGATCTCCTCCGATAGTCATCCCTCAGATGACGTCAAGCAATAAGCCAAGAAGATTAATTTACAGATGGGCAAATGATATCTCGATGGTGCGCCTTCGATTCTCTATGGAATTGGTGGTAATTCTATCCGAGGAGGCACGCTGTTTGAGAGGCTGCGTTAAAGCGGTGACAGGACCTTCGCGTTGCCAGCAACGGATGCAAGCGAAACTGACACGAGTTCAAATCCTGTTGTCGGCGGCGTTTCGCGCCTCCGCACCCTATGGTCCGAATAAGCCGGTTGGTCGTCGGCCGAACTCGTGTTATCGCGATGGAGGCACTGCATAGAACCCAGTCCGGATCAGGTAATAATATGTGCCCATGGAAAAATCGAACGGAACGGGTGTTCTGGCAATGGTGGAAAACTTGTAGATACGATCCGAAGCCTAGGCTTCCAGCTGCAGAGTGTACGGAAATGAAATCGGATCAAACAGTCGCAGATACTCGACTAGAAGGAAGCAAGGCAGCCTTTACATCGAGCCGTGATGTGTTTAATGAACGCTTCTGAGGGCTGTTGAGGGAGAGCTTGGAGCTTGAGGGGACCGAGCGCTCCTGCTTGTCGGCTCTCCGGCTCGTCCACTCCTCTTTTTTTGAGCTTTCGAGGCCGCATTGCCGCGACAACACCTAGGATGACCCGAGAAGCACAGAGGAGCACGATCCGCACTCGAGTCGCTTAGAAGATTGCCGCTTTTCTGCGTTTCGCGGGAAGAGCAGATACTTGAAACGGTGAGTGCTCCCAGAACTGACCACAGTGGACGGCAAGGTGATGGGCCCTTGGTTCGAATGTCCAAGTGGGCTGGGTGTTAGGGCACATAGCAAGGTCACCAACTCGACCAACAGCTCCTCGCAGAGGATCCCGAAGGTCATCGGGCTGTGTCGCCTACAGTAACGAACCCTCAAACCCATTCACGTTTACTAGTTGACACCAAGTGGGCATAATGACCTTTGGGCAGAAATCAACGTCCTACGACGTGTTGCGCATCTTCCCACAGGCGCGTACCCATTTTTAAGAGGGAGGCCACTCGCTCGGACGAAAGACCAGTAAGAGTAAAATAAGACGTTCTATGCTCCCATATAATGCCGCAAATAAGGGCGTTTCCGGGCTTCTGACTAGATTTCCTTCGGCGCACTTGTCTCGGTCAATAAGACAGCACCCCAAAGCGTCCGCTAGACCCACCCGCCACTCCACTGCTCAGCAAGGAAGAGAAGGTAAGAAAGGCCAAGTCCCGTTCCCCTGGTGCAAGCGATACACATTATAATTTTCTGGGATAGCGCCAATAAGTAAGGTGAGGAGTTTTACTCATCCGATGAGATATATATGGCATGAAGCACCGTTGCGAGTACTTGAAGAAAGAGTGAGTCAGCAGAGGAACAGTTAATGGATAGAGGACCCAGTTGCCTGCATACCCACTACGGGCCAGCTAATGAACCACCATATCCCCCCAGTCGCTTAGTTCCATAAGTGCAGTGTGGAGGCTTATCATGACCGAGCACTAGTTCCACTCACCGGCCCCAACGATCAAAGTGAGCGAATCTAACCAAACTTTGACTGGAAAGGCCGGTAACGAACAAATGCGTCTGTACAGGAATTGCAAAAGCGAAATGGAGAGGGGGGAGGGGAAGTGGAAAGTCAGTCAAGAGTCACATCTCGATGGCAACACTCTTCACACGCAGAACGTGGTCTCATAGGTTGAGGCTGACGCCGACATACGTAAAGATCACTCTGAGCCACTTTGAGCGCTTCCGTCGGCGGCGACTTCTAAAGGGTCCGACGATCGGAGTACACTAGGGCCATAGAAGAGGAAATAAAGACCAAGAGAGAACGGATAAACTCTAGCCCCTGCGATGAATCCTGGGGACCTCCACTTACCCGGACTAGAAGGCGCTGCCATCTTGGAGATTGACGTTCCCTGTTCTCGTGAGGCCAAGACCTGCATCCTGCTCATGACTTCAAGCTGGAAGCCGTATATTTGCTGCATTTCTTGTGATGCAATGTCCCCAAATTCCGTGCACACTGCCCACGCCCCCCCCCCCCGCCAGTCAAATTGATTCTCATTTATCTTCAATCGCTACAAGCCAAGGGAGATGCTCACAGACGTTTAGGACCCTTAGCTACAGAACGTAGGAACGAGGCAACAAACATTCTGTGGAGAAAAACATACCCTTTGCCGCCTTGACGTCACACTGCAAGAGAACTCCGCTGGCTCGTTTGAAGAAGCTACACCCTTCTGTACTGGCTTAGTAATGCTTCTTTTTTCTCCATTATTGCCTTAATCTGTCGCTTACACTGGTTCTTTAACTTACTGCTTGTGACGAAGCGACGAAGGGAGTCTGGGCAGACCGTCCGATCACGGGCGAGGCTCACCGCTCTTAAGGGATCTAACTAGAAATTGCGCAGCCTCATTTGAGATCGGCTAGCTGATAAGAATGCTGTGAAATTGTTCAAGGAGCGAAAAGATATGACGACTTGCCCCCACTTCTCGCTAGATGGCGGGGGCTAAGTTTGCAGCGCCCGATGATACGGCGTGACTGGCACTTACATGTCAAATTCTCATGGAACTTTCACCAGGAGAACTTTTCTTTTCTCTTCAATGTCGAACAGGGGGCATAAAAGGCGCAGGCTCGGCAAGGACTTTGAGCATTATTCCCCCCGTCTGCATTTCCCCTGCTGCATCCTTGAGTAAGTCACTTTCCGCTTCCTCCCCTTAAACGAAAAGACTGTATAGGCCACTGCCTGTGAGGTCGGGATATAGGGACGGTGACGACCTTGCATAACACGTACTAATTTTCTGTCGCTCCATCATCAGGTTTGGCATCCTTCGGATACTCTGAACAAGCTCCCTCACTTTCTCACTCTCCGATGCCTTGACATGCTCCCTCATGCGGCATTGAATGTTTAACGAGGTCGATGCCGCATGAGGGTGCTGTCAATGCATGGGGGAGGGAGTGAATCTTGGAGTTTGTGGGAAAGTGGGAGTGGTCTATGTGTGGTGTGAGCGCTCCACCGTGCTGGGGACCAAGTACCCTAACCACGTATGTCTGTTAGTACACTCTTCGGGGGTTCGGGGGTCTCGGTCAAGCCCGCACTTACATGCAAATCCGCCCGATGCTGAAACAAAAAACAAAGGGGGCCACACGCGCCCAAGAGAAGTGTGCGTACTATGCCTAAAAGGCTTAACAAGTGCTCTTTCTTATACGAACTGACTGTGAGCTACAGTCTGCGCAAGGATCACCAAAATCCACCCCCTTCGATTCCGACCTCCACGCTTCGACCACGATGTGGAATCGGGGGACTCCCTTCTTTAAGACCTCACTCTACTTGTTTTCTCCAAGACAATTCTTTCTTTGAGACTGGACATAGGCGAAGTCGGCGTTGTAGAGACTCGGTGTGCGCACCGACCGAGATGACCGTAGATTGCGCTTCCACTTTTGCGTGCCAGTACTTTGAAAATGTCCTTCTAGCAATAGCGTAGGCACATCGATATCATTTTTATCATACACGAGGCGATGAAATGAGCTTAGTCGTTTACCCCGATGACCTCCAATAGTCTCTTGATCCGTCAAACGGCATCCGACGTTGACTCCCGTTACGCACGCGCTCCCCGCAGAGCAGCATTGAATATTTTGCTTTCCTGCTTGAAAAGACGATCCGAACAAGTAGCTAGGAGAGTGATATAATGTTTCTGCCGTGTCTTCGGAACACGCTGCTACAACAGGGTGTACAAGCCCCTGGCGCCATGAATGACGCTCGGCTTCGATAGAAGTTTGTCCGAACACGAGGGCGAGAAGAGCTTGAAGAGGCAAGATCGAAACAACCGGTGCACAAGGGGGGGCGAAAGTGATTGACAGCGGGCGCTAGCCCTGGTGGTGGTCTTCGACTCGTAGATGTATGCACTCTAGATAAGTTGGAGAACAGAGGTCTTGATTTGCCTCGGCTTTCACTCTCAAAGGAAGAGTTTCGTACGATATCTGGAGTAAGACGGTTCTTGGAATGCGCCTGATGAAGAATGAGCAAGATAAGCACCGCAATCCCGCCATCGAGGTGGATACAGTAGGTGTAGGGGACTGACGCGCGTCGCGAGTAAGACAGTGTCGACACGAAGACCAAAGACGTCAGTTAGTCGGGACGTAAGGTGGAATCTAACCACCTTCCGACTCACGCCCAGATAACCCAGGTCTGAGTGTTGTAGGAAGTAAAGAATAAAGAAAAAAGAAGCCCGGCTGGACCTCTCAACTCACCAATATTCCCATCCTGATCCAATTCAGGTGCTTTCCCTCAAAGAATATTTGCCAATGGCGTCGGTAGACAACCTTGTCGTTCCAAAGGGCGGTGAGCCGTGCGCGATTTGGACATCCCAAGACAGAAGATTTCGCCGAGGGCGATGTTAAGGCTCGCTTCCTTCCGAATTTGGTAGTATTCGAGGAGGGCTGGAAAATGGATGTAGCGGACTCGGGCTGGAATGATGAATGGATTGGTGTGAGCACTGAACGTCACAAAAGCAAGTCCCGCCAGCAAACCGATCACAGTCTAGAGTCTTACTGTTCAGTAATTTAGCAAGGATGCAATGCCATCTTCATTTTTGCCTGTGGTTGGGACCAATGCAGACAACTCGACACGGAAGGTAATCGTTATGGTCGCAAGCTAACAAGTGGCCCCGACGTTCCATAAGTCACCTGGCCCAATCATCGGGTTTGATCACTTACTCGTAAATCATGTACTGACGCTCGTGTACTCAGCGCCTTCCTTCGCACCCCAAGGGCATGTGGAGCCGGGGGAGGTCAAATCGTCTGTGGGTCAAAAAATCCCAATTACTGTAACGCCAAGTTTCAAATCGCAAAGATACCGCTCAACGATCGCACCATGTCTAGGGATTCTTTGCCGCTCGGCGGAAGTCCAATGGATTTGGTGGTCCGGGAAATATTCGACGTGGTTCCAATACTCCTTGGTTAGCGTGAATATTCGATATAGAGGCGACGCTGGATAGATGGGGATATAATTATCCGGCCGCAATCGAAGGGAAGCGCGGGCAAGGAAGGAACTCACTCAAGAAGCCATCCGATTCGAAGGACTCCAAGCCCAGCTCAACGGTGCTACTCGCGCGCGCCCAGACGATTTGGAGGTTTGGATGTTCAATAAGGCAGTACTGGACAGCATTCTTGCCATTTTCAAGTGGAGTTTTCTGCTTGAGCGGACCCAAGAGTTTTGAGGACCGTGGTTACGGCCTGTTCTAAAATTCTTCCGGCAACTAAGTTTGACCGTGTTGGGAGGTATTTGTCACTCTCAGGGTGGACGTGACAATCCCAGCATAATGAGGCTGTGAGGTAGGAGTGGTGTCCCCTCCGAACTAGCGAAGAGGCAACGCGAGTCCAAGGCGGGATGAGTTGAACTTTAGGGGTAGGTGGAGGGAAACTTTGTTAGCCGCGGGTAGGGATCAGCGACCACACCTCTTCCACAGAACCTATGTAATACAAAGATTCAGCACAAGAATCGACTAAAGCAAAAGTGACTAGGGTAAAAGGAAAGCGGGGATCAGTGTCCCAGCTCACTGCTTACGATGACGCCGGGGACGGCGCGCCGGGGGCTCGACGATACGGATCCAGAGCGAGATGAATTGGACTTTGGGAGGGAGATTTTGAAACCTTGTTACTGGAAGCGCTCTGATTTTGTCGATTCAGTTCGGGGCTCGCTGCGAAAAGTAACGGAGGGTCAGGGGACTCACGCAGAGACAGGCTGATTGTATCTGTTATTGGTACAAAGGCAACAGCCGCAATGCGGAGACTAAAGTGAATGGACCTTCCACGCGAGCGAATTAGCAACTGATGAAGTTTTTCTGGATCGACCGCGAGCGTTTCAAGGCAAGAAACCTCTAGACCAGTTGAGGTCGAGTACCTTGGCGCTAATCATACAGGCCTGAGAGTAATTATGAACAGGTGTATAGAAAGTACAACTAGGGTATGTAAGCAGCTTCAAAGGTAGTTTGAGCCACTGTTTGTCAAGAAAATGTCACAAGTATCGACCACAAGAAGCAAGTGCCGAAGATCAGCCACGCCTAGTCCCCTTCTGCTGCTAGGTCGGGGACAGGAAGGGCGCGAAGACCTAGAGGCAGCGCCAAAACGGACAAGATGATGACGAGTGTTGTTGTTGAAGAAATCAATTCCGGGGAGCCAAGGGCCGTGCAGAAAAGATTCAAGAGAGCCAGGTAAACACCAAGATTGAAGGCGAGGAGGCTTGATATGTGCCGACCGTATCGATGAGCTCTCCATCTAGCTCCCAACCCGACTTCCTCCTACGAGGGAGCTAGAGTGAGCTCAGGGCTTAAGTCGGCGTCACAGTACTTACAATGAATTCCTGAAGGGCGGGGAAGAAAATAATAAGTGGGAGGTCGATGGCCAAACTTGCGAAACCCATGTAAAATGGCCTCGTCTCGACTAGCTTTCCTCGACTGAGATGCTCGCTCACTCCGAGGAGTAACCCAGAGTAGATGTAAAAACAAAGCTTGGGGATACCCAAACCCTAGCAAGCTAGAGATTAGTATACGGAGCCTATGCGATGCAACGGGGCGATATCACGTACCGCGACCCGTGGCGGAACCAGATGTCGAAGCCAGTTCACCCAATCTAAGGCTACATGCGGTCTCCTTTCGACAAACGCGACGCGGCCATCTATCCGAATCCTAGCCCTATGTGCTCTGGGTCCATACCGATATCGATGTTGATGATCACCTACGGAGGCCTACGTGTGAGAGGTAGGCATCCTAGACGAGCTCGGTCGACTTTACTAATTATCCGCAACAAACGCCCTACGCAGATTATAAGCAGGTAAACGACATGTGGGATACAAAACGCCTCACCAACAGTAGCCATCCGATACCCACTGCCGGTTGCCACTGCCGAACAGGGGTGAGGTGTCAGTTCCTTCCAGGACCAAGGAAGGTGCTTACTCCGAACGGCTTGTAAAGCAACAATAAATCCTTGACATTCCTCACTTGAAAAGGGCGTTAGGTGATGAGATCCTAGCATTGTGGGATAGTCAAGAGATCACGCTTCCAGTCAGGCGGCGTTGGAGAAGGAGAGGCCCTTACCAGGGGTTTGGCTCGAGCGGAGGATCCCATTCAGTTTGGCTTCTGCCATGACGTCAACGGGGGCTACTTCTGAGCACTGTTCGACGTGAGCCCAAAAGTAAGACTGAAGGATGGACTCTGCACCAGCAAAAGTTGCAGCGTTAGTGAGGAAGAGTGCAGACGAACATAGTTGGGTGCGCACGAAGTTCATGAGGTTGCGCGAATTGAAACCCCTCCCAAGGAACCCAATAGATGGAACGGGCAGTGTGGTCCGCAATGTAGTAGTCGACTTCGTCGGGCCGCATTGAAAGAATGAAGATCCAAGTGTGGATAGCTGTAGCCCATTGAGGGAGCATCTGAGATAATTCAGCTGCGTGGTGTAGCAATAGCTGGGCCACACCAGGTACTCGTGGGTCGAGCCGGGTGAGTAGCCTGGATTGGTGGTGGTAATAATATACGCCTCCCGAGGGGTGCACGCAGTCGCTCCATCCATCGGGGATGTTACTGGGAGGAGCCAGGCGCGATGTCAGTTTAGGCCCCTCGCGCGGACCGGAGCCACCCACTCATCGTTGGTTGCCTCGTTGTTCCTATGGAAATGGATCCGATAATCAGCCGCTCCAATCACGGTCGTCCAAATACCCTACATACCCATAGGGAGGGGGCAGCTCAAGGGGAGGGAGAGAGAATCGATACATGATTTTCAGTAGCGAGGCACTTGGAGGGCGATAGGAAAAGGCGTGGAGAAGGAATCAAGGGACGCTGGGAAGTTGGCCACCAGTCGGAATTCAAAGTCGTACTTATAATCCATCGAATGACAAATGTCACGGTCACGGGATCAGCTTTCGCGTACAGCCCACAGGGAACAATACAATCTCTGCGTGAGCAGAACATGTGTCGGACACCGGAGAGTGTGTGATACCAACGAGGACGAAGCAAGGTAAAGCTACATGATCCGCTGGAGGTATCGGAACGCTGCGGAGAAGAAATCGGAATCGACGAGGACGGTGATCGGACCTAGTAGTAACGACACCCTAATATCAGTTATATATGTTTTGGTTAGCTCCTAAATGTCGACACTTCGACCTAACGTTCCGGCAAATCGGTGCCAACGCCAATCATCACTAAGAACGCTCCAAGAGGCGAGCATCACTGCACGTTACACAGACGCGGTTTTCGGCTGGGATGGGTCGAAGAAGCTGGGGCAAGTCGGCCAACGACGTCGCGGCTTGAGGAGTTGCCGGAAATCACAAACTGTGACTCTTCCGTCGTCGCTTGTGATATATTTACAGACAGCAGGGTGCCCTGAGCGTCGGGCGGGGCGTCCGTTAAAACATCGTGGTAGGGAACGTTTTCAACGTGAATCCTGGTATTCTCCCGCTAACACTGATTCTATGCAGAAATCGTCGGATTCATTGAGCACGCCAGTAAGCGCTTTGTAATCGCGTTCATTACCTAGGCTAAAAGGACGTACTCATAAAATGATCCGGTTCGCAAGGCTTTGGCTCCAGCTCAACGGTACTGGTCGCGAGCGTGATGAGGTAGCAGTGCTGCTGCCAATTCCCTCATCCCTCCATGCATCCACGTAAATCTCAATCGCATTGTAGCCTTGAGCGGACTTGATCGCGCAGGGGGGGCCTGTTGCTGCTTGCTCCACGATTCTCCTTGCAGCCAGGCTGAACCGGAAGAGTTCACAGCCCCCGATCGAGCAGGGCGGCAAGGCTGGCTGCCTCACAAGTGACATCCCAAGCATGCCGAAGGTATGGGACTATATGCGGAGAGGGAAATGTAAGCTCGGGTATGCATTACCAGAAGTACACGTACGCCTAAGCAAGAGATAACTCGAGTCTGAGTCGAAACTTCCCGATAGAGGATTCGCTGCCATATCTGCGGCCCGACCTCTGGATAAATAACACTAATTGCAAGAGGCACGAGGTGAAGGACGATGCACATGACGACTTAGTTGCGATTTTCTAAATAGAAAGTAGGCATGCGGAGATCAAAATTTGGACTTGCCTTTCCAATCTTAACTACCCAGAATGGTTCGGCTCTTGCTGACAAAGGCCTTCACGAGAAACGTGGACGACCCCAAACACTTTTGGACTTGATGTCACTGGAACTGAGGTTCAAAAATGTTTAATAAGGACGCGGTAGCAAAAATATTCCGTGGGTCCCGTTTGTCTGGACATGTGTAAGTCCTTTGGGCCATCAAAACGGCAGGGCTAAAGTTGCAGCTCGTTGAAATTCAGTCCGTTCGCAATCGATAGTACTGCAACCGCCTCACCTCGAATTTTAATTTCCTCCGTTTTCAGCGAGTCTGGACAGGAAGTTGAGAGAGCCTCGCGCCAGCGAGACATATATTAAAGTGACACTGATTTCAGGCCCTTTTCGGATCAGGGGAACAGGAGGGTATGGGAACACCGATGAATGCCTTTCGATGACGTCCAGCCGGACAAACCCGACTTGCAACGAGCAACCACGTCGCAATTGTTCTGCGAAGAAGCTGAAGAGGCCCGTTCTGTGACTCGCGGTTTCTGCCCCCAAGGGGGCTCCTGCAGGCGTAAATAACGCAGCACGACCTCAGTGAATCGCAGGGCACGCTGAAAGGGTATATCGGGAACAGAGACATACCCAATTCACCCGAAAAGAAAAGCTGATTTCGAATCCTGCTTTCGGCAATCTTTGGGACTACGAATCGAGGCATCCCAATCGGCATCCCACGTTCGGTCCATGCCGACCCTGAACCATCCAGCCATCCCGCTACAATCGGTCGCCGTACAGCCCACGAATCACAGTCTCCGACATGCGGCGCGAAAGATCCAGGCGAGAAGTGGGTCAAATCATGTGCTGTTTAATCGAGCAAGGTTGACTGGAGTTCGGGACAACTCTCATAGAGCCTCTGACGGGATAATATGGGGACTGTCAAGCCGGCTCAAAGGGAACGAAAGCGAGTATTGCACACAACTCGCCCACAGCAGAGGGTCCTGAAGCTGAAACTTGACGCGAAAAATTCGTTCGCGCTCGGAAGAACTCAAGTATTTATGCATCCTGCAAGCAATTCCAAGCCCAGGATTGTCAGCTAAATTTTTGGACTGAGAAGGGTGGTTTTCTTGAGATAGTTTGGCCATCGAGTGCCGCTGCGCTCAAAATGCCTCATGCAGTGCGGTATGTACTTTGTCCCAGAAATTGGACAAAGTGTGATTAGACTCACCATTCCAAATAAGAACTCCATTCAATGAGCGCTGTGCGGCGCGATCGAACTGTGAGGATGAGAAGGCGTAGGCGTAAGCGTCGCTGCCAGCCAGTGGATGCCAGTGGGCCATCACAAGATTGAGACGCTTGGGATGAATATCCACAACTGGATACGGGCTTGACCGGCTGTGTGGATATGAGTAGCGCGACAGTTCTCCAGCCTGGCCAGAAAGTCGCCTCAAATTTGGGCCTCTGAGTTTCGTATTCGTCAGCGATTCGGAGAGACCATCTAAAGAGGTCGTCGGGCCATTCATTGTGAGATTCTCCCACCACTCAAGGGGCCGGAATATCTCAGATGCCTCTCTCGGCTTGAGCTAGCATGGGTCAATTCTAAGGAGGAGTGAAACCGTTCGAACATGCGGACGATTTGCCCATCCAACGCTTGCCAAGCTACATGCTACATACAAAACTGGGAAAACGGGAGTTAGATTGCATGAGGTACCAGACATTATAACCTTCTCACCTTCTCTTTTGCGTAAACCAGTCGCCGTGGATAAGTCATGGAGGCTTGGATCCGGAAGGTGAGTCGAGCATGGAGTTGCCGCGGCCTTGAGCGGTGACTATACGGTCCCAGAAGCCATCGGATGCAAGCCAGACGGCCTTCCTCAGATTTTGGAGCTGCCTGGGATAGGTGAGTGAAGACGGCAAACGGGGTTTGAGTGGAAAGGCCTAAAAGGCAAGAGAGGGACGATCAGTCGAGATTGACATCGCTTCGCTTTCGCACGCACGCCCGTTGCCTGCGCCTCGAGCTCGCGCCTCGCGTACGTAAATCCCATTCCGCCGCTTCGTCTGCCCTCTGGTCGACTAGCCTCAACGATCAGGCTCTATCTGTGTTACGAAGAAGAAAGATGAAGAGGCCTGTTCATGGTGTCTTTCCGCTGGGTACCCCTTCCGGGATGCTTCTGCTCGCCGAAAAGCGTCCTTCCGTTACTGGGATAAGCACTCCCTTCAGTCAGAGCCCGAATTCACTCCATAGCATTAACCGCAAGCTGTAGCAGGATGCATAGCATTGCTTTCGGTGTGGGGTTTCCATTTTCTGAAGAACAATATGCAATGCTGTGCACCTTTCTTCGCAATTTGCTTCGGCCTTGCTTCTGGATATTCGCTGCGGATAGGGTGAGAGCGACCTGAAAAAGTCTTGGAGTACTCGGTGACAGAGTCCTCGAGGAACAAGATCTCTTCTCCGGCGAAGACATAGCCCTCGCTCTGAGCTCACGGGCAAATTTACCCGCTCCGACAATCTTTCCTCGTTGCTTCTCCCTCCGAGAAGCCGAACCAAATTCCCTGATCAGGGGAATCTCAGGTATACTTTTTTTTGTTGTAGTCACTCCTCTGGTTAGCAACGCACCGGACGAGAAATCTACGCTAATACGAAACAGATTAATTGAACGTTAACAGATCGAACCATCCGGGGAGATGAGTTGGTCTGACTCTATCTCGCCTGAGGTCGGCTAACTACTTGAATTGCCACGGAGCGTTGCAGAAAGGAAACCGGTCGAGCAACGGGCGTACCGGCATAGGCCCAATTCCGGCTTGGTGACGTGGATTCGAGTTATTGGGGGTAATCGCTGGTCGCAAGTCATGTGCAGATGGAATATTCCATTCTACGAAGTCGCATTCGGTGCTAGGTCTGTCCGGGCACATAAAGGAGGGAGAGGGGGAAGGAAGAACTTGCCAGACTGCCATCGCCCTCTCGGCGCCTCCCCTGCGCCCCTTCCGGCTGTTACCGTATCTTTGCGTAAGTTCAATTTTTATTCTCGTATAATGCTACTACACTGTTGCACGCTGTTGCCGTCGTTTTCCAATCCTTGGATGACCTGTGTAACGAAAGCCGCTAACCATTCCCCACCCCTTCTGTTGGCTTGACCCCATCCAGTAACGCCGCTAGGCTCCCTCGCTTTCCCGCTCCTCCATGCATCGACGAACTCCATCAGGTCGCATCGACTCAATGCCCGGGGTCTATGCGTCCTGAGGGAGTTGTCAATGCATGGGGGAGCGTGTGAGCGTTGGAGTCTATCCAACGGCGAGAGTAGCTCACGTACGAGTTGAGTGTCCGACAACACTGGAGTGCTAACTACGCTAACTAATGTTCGTTAGCGTATTCTTCGTAGGGCGGGGATCCGATCACGCACGCGCGCCGAATCCCACTTGGCGCCGAAACACACAAAAGGCACTACACGAGCCGCAAGATGACTGTGCGTAACATAGCAAAAATAGTGAACGAGCGCCTCTTTCCCGAAAGCTGACTGTGATTCACAGGGGAGACGATGACGACTAACATGGCATTCATACCCTCATTTCAACCCGACCGCTTCTGATTGGCATCACAAATGTATCCCCGGGGGACTCCTTCTCTAATACCCCTTTGTAACGGACTCACTCTTCTGACGACCACGCTTTGTTCGAGGCTTGACCGGGGCGATGCAAGTATTGTCCGTGACTCTGTGTACACTGAGGGGGAAGATAATGAGAGGGGTTGGTGTCGCCTTTGTACATTACACGTTCATTTGAACAATCGCGTATGTACATTGATGTAATTTTCCTCGTAAATACACAAGGGAGTAAGAAGTGATCAGTCGTTCACCCCGATGGCCTCCAGTATTTCCTTGATCTTTGGGTTCAGTTCGAAATGCCCTACACATTATCATATCGAAAATATAAGTACCGCGCACGCTATGACTTTGGTGGCTGGGAGCTTACCGTCGATGACGTCGCTCAAGTCGACATCCTCAACGCCTTCTCTCTCTAACGGTCGGAGGCCGGCCATCTCGCTCCAACCACCGCCTCCTAGGACCTCGTGTAAGCGTCCCACTCCAGCAAGAACAAGGTCCGTGGTACAGTATGCGTTCACGAGACGTCTTTGGAGCAGAAAAGGAGGTCCACGTCAGCCTTTCCAAATGGAATCGCTGTGGAAATTGGGCAGCCGGACCTTGACACGGCACTTCGGGCCTGCCTCCACTCATCATCGCCCGGTGCAACCGGGAGAGAAACGAAAATTGCAGTGTCGACCAGTGGGGAAGCTTCTGATGGCGAATGTTCTGCGATCGTGGTTAGGGCTTCGAATAGCGCCAATGCCCCAAGCGATACTCCGATCTGACGTTTCCAGATAGAAGTGATAACAATCAGCGAACACGAGTTTTCCATAGAAAACGGATTTTACGTACTAGAACGACTGGCCTGTCGCCTTGCACCTTCTTTTGAAGCACGTCGCCTAGAAGGCGGCCGGCCTTCCTTGCTCGATCCTGTCATCAGCAGGTCAGCTTTCCAGTATTCTATTCAGAAACAATCGTTCACAGCATTGCTCACACATGCACGGATCCATTCGTTATCCACGACCATGCCTGTGTTGCGGGACAAAGGATC